>CAUYLG010051804.1:0-43474 GCA_963573385.1 Cacajao melanocephalus | reverse complement strand
ACCGTTTTGGGTGGCTGAGGCGGGAGGATTGCTTGAGGTCAGGGGTTTGAGACCAGCATGAGCAACATAGTGAGACCCTGTCTCTACAAAAAAATTTTTTTATCTACCCACGTGTGGTGGTGCATGCCTGTATTCCCAGCTACTTGGAAGGCTGAGGCGGAAGGATCACTTGAGCCCAGAGAGGGAGGCTGCAGTGAGCTATGATCGTGCCCCTGCACTCCAGCCAGAGTGACAGAGTGAGACTCCGCCCCTAAAAACAACCAACAAAACAGAACTCCTTCCCCGGTGTAGGAGACAGCATCTAAGAACATGCCCCTTACCCTCTTGATGCATCCTTTGAGGTCTCTCTGAAATTCAGCCTCCCCTCAAAAGTGTGTCTGAGGCCACCCTAGAACTGGGGAGTGTTTGGTTTCTGAACCATGCATCTGCAAGCAGCATCTTCCTAGAGCTGCTGTAACTTGTAGCTGGGAACTTGAGCCTTGTCATTAGCCACACTCAGAGGGTTGTTATTTCACATGCTGAAGTGGTGGCTTCCATTCATTCTTGTCTTGTGTCTACCTTCCTTAGTGGCACACAGGCCCTAAATTTCTCATTCAGCCTTTACTATATTGCCCTAGCATCTAGCAGAGGGCTTTACCCCAGCTAAGGCTGAGGATGTCTGTTAAATACAAAATAAATTAGGTGGTGATGGCTGGGCACGGTGGCTCACACCTGTAATCCCAGCACTTTGGGAGGCTGAGGTGGGCGGATCACCTGAGGTCAGGAGTTCGAGACCAGCCTGGCCAACATGGCGAAACTCCATCTCTACTAAAATACAAAAATTAGCCAGGTATTGTGACATGTGCCTGTAATCTCAGCTACTCAGAAGGCTGAGGCAGAAGAATTGCTTGAACCCGGGAGGCAGAGGTTGCAGTGAGCCTAGATCATGTTGCTGTACTCCAGCCTGGATGACAGAGTGAGATGAGGCCTCAGAAAATAAAAATAGGCTGGGCATGGTGGCCCACACCTGTAATCTCAGCACTTTGGGAGGCTGAGGCAGGTGGATCACCTGAGGTCAGGAGTTCAAGACTAACATGGTGAAACTCTGTCTCTATTAAAAATACGAAAATTAGCTGGGTATGGTGGCTCACACCTGTAATCCCACGTACGCAGGAGGCTGAGGCAAGAGAATGGCTTGGGCCCCAGGGTAGGGGGGCAGAGGTTGCAGTGAGCTGAGATTGCGCCACTGTCCTCTAGCATGGGTGATAGAGCAAGACTCTGTCTCAAAAAAATAAAATAAAAATGATAATAAAAATAAAAAGGAAATTAGCCAGGCACATTGACACACAAACACCTGCAGTCTCCAATACTTGGGACGCTGGGGTGGGAGGACTACAGAAGGGCCTTTAGGGCAGGAGGCCTTTTACATGGCAGAAGGGACTTTGCACATCTAATTAAGGACTTTAAGACAGGGAGGGTCTTAGATGATCCAGGTGGGCCCAGTCTAATCACACAGACCCTTAAAAGCAGAGCAACTTCTGGCCAGGCATGGTGGCTCATGCTTGTAATCCCAGCACTTTGGGAGGCCGAGGCGGGTGGATCACGAGGTCAGGAGTTCAAGACCAGCCTGGCCAACATGCTGAAACCCCATCTCTACCAAAGATACAAAAAATTAGCAGGGCATGGTAACGTGCACCTGTAATTCCAGCTAGTTGGGAGGCTGAGGCAGGAGAATCACTTGAACCCAGGAGGTAGAGGTTGCAGTGAGCTGTGATCGTGCCATTGCACTCCAGCCTGGGTGATGGGGCAAGACTCCGTCTCAAAAAAAAAAGAAAAAAAAAGAGCAACTTCTGTAGCTACAAATGCAATAGAGGTTCACAGCATGAGGAGGGTTCCATGCACAGCGGCTGGCTCTGAGATGTGGGAGGACCAGAGGGAGGCCTCGAGGAGCGAAGGTGGCCCCTGGCCAAGAGCCAGCAAGGAGACAGGGACCTCAGGCCTGGCACTGCAAGGGCTTGGATTCCACCAACAACCTGAATGAATCTGGAAGCAGATTTTCCCAGGACCTCCAGGACAGACATCAGTCAGGGCTGCTGATGCCTAGATTTTAGCCCCATTGCCTTCTCACCTACAGAACTGCGAGATAATAAATGGCTGATGTTGTAAGCTGCTGAGCCTGTGGCAATTTATTACAATAGTGATAGAAAACGAATACAGGATAACAGGTAACTCCTGCTTTGGGGCAGAAGGGCCTGATGGGTCCCATGCCTCTCTGCACAGACAGGCCCCCCTTTCAGACCTACAGGAATATTTGTCATTTCATTGGTGCTCGTCATGGCTGCGGATCAAACACTGGATTTCCACCCCTGGCAGTCATGCACAGAAGTCTTATCCTGGAAAAACAATTCAGCAGCCTGTTCAAAACATTTTTTCCTGCTGAGCCATGGAGTTCTTTGGTGTAATTCCAAGTTTGGGGATCACAGATATAATTTACTTCACCTTTAAAAAAATTTTTTTTTGATCAAGTGCTTTGCTGTCTATTAAAAAAAAGGCAAGTGGGGACCGGGTGCGGTGGCTCACGCCTGTAATCCCAGCACTTTGGGAGACCGAGGTGGGTGGATCATGAGGTCAAGAGATCGAGACCATCGTGGCCAACGTGGTGAAAGCCCGTGTCTACTAAAAATACAAAAATTAGCTGGGCATGGTGGCACACATCTATAATCCCAGCTACTAGGGAGGCTGAGGCAGGAGAATCCCTTGAACCCGGGAGGCGGAGGTTGCAGTGAGTTGAGATCACGCCGTTGCACTCCAGCCTGGTGACAGAGCAAGACTGTCTCAAAATTAAAAAAAAAAAAAAAAAAAAAAAAAGAAGGCAAGTGGGAAAAAAAAGTGCAAATGTAGGTTATTGTTGGCAAAGCAGTGGAAAGAGAGCTTACAGCCAGGAAGCGGAGCCGGCGGGGGGTGGGGGGTAAATAGGTGCTCCCCCCTGGGTAGGCCTGCTGCATCCAGATTCTTACTCAGGCTCATGGCGGTGGTCTAGAATGTCCCAGCATTCTGGGTTTGGCTGCAGAGGAGCCAGGAGCTCCCAGAGCACTGGATTAGGAATCAGGAAGCCAGGCCAGGTATGGTGGCTCACACCTGTAATCCAAGCACTTTGGAGGCCAAGGCGGGTGGATCACCTGAGGTTGGGAGTTCAAGACCAGCCTGATCAACATGGTGAAACCCCGTCTTTTAAAAAAAAGGAATCAGGAAACCTTGCTTCTCCAAGCTGTGGCTCTCTGATCTGCATGGTCCCTGCCCTCCGTAGGTCTTTAGTCTGGGTCTATAATGAGGGTTGTTGGATGATATTGCCCCAGAGGCTTAGAGACTTGGTGATTCTGTGAAAATGCAGTTATAACTATTTTTTATTTTTATTGTTTTAGAGACTCTCAGTCTGTCGCCCAGGCTGGAGTGCAGTGATGCAATCACAGCTCACTGCAGCCTCAAACTCCTAGGCTCAAGCAATCCTCCCACCTCAGCCTCATGAGTAGCTGGGACTACATGTGCACACCACCATGCCTGGTTAATTTTGAAAACTTTTTTAGAGACAGGGGTCTCACTATGTTGGCCAGGCTGGTCTCAAACTCCTGGCCTCAAGTGATCCTACTGCCTCCGCCTCCCAAAGTGCGGAATTACAGGCGCCCACCACCATGCCCGCCTAATTTTATTTTTAGTAGAGACGGGGTTTCACCATGTTGGCCAGGCTGGTCTCAAACTCCTGACCTCAAGTGATCCACCCACTTTGGCCTCCCCAAAGTGCTGGGATTACAGGTGTGAGCCACCATGCATGGCTGTGACCAGCTAACTTTTTTTTTTTCTTTAAAACCCTGCCCTCCGCCACTCAACCAGCTAATTTTTGATTTTTTTTTGTAGAGATGAGGTCTTGCTATGTTGCCCAGGCCAGGAGAAAAACCTTTTGACACTAAATCAGAGGCCATGGAGTGTCTGAATAACATGCCATTGCAGTAAACCTCTGGCCCAAACGACTAAACCTGTTTGACATGAGAATGTCAGACCTGGCAGGGATCTGAGAAATTCTTTAATAAGTGATTGCAAGCTAGCAGCCACAGATCTGTTTCTTTCACTTTTTTTTTGGAAGTGGGGGTCAGCCTTTCCAGCCAGAGCAGGCTCAGAGAGACTCCATTTAACTTTTTTTTTTTTGAGACAGAACCTCATGCTGTTGCCCAGGCTAAAGTGCAATGGCGTGATCTCAGCTCATGGCAACCTCTGCTTCCCGGGTTCAAGGGATTCTCCTGCCTCAGCCTCCCAAGTAGCTGGGAGTACAGGCATGTGCCACCACGCCCAGCTAATTTTTGTATTTTTAGTAGAGGCAGGGTTTCACTATGTTGGCCAGGATAGTCTCAATCTCTTGACCTCGTGATCCGCCTGCCTTGGCCTCCCAAAGTGCTGGGATTCCAGGTGTGAGCCACTGCACGCAGCCAATATCTAACTGTTGGGGGCTAGGGTATTCTTTGGCACAGAGCAGGTGCACAGATGTTGGATAAGTAGATGCATGCATCCTGGTCTCCTGGCTTATCTGCTCCCTGGTTAGGCCTGAGTTGAGGGCTATCTAGGCGAGGAGGTGGGGCGGGAGCTCCCTGAGTTTGTGGCAACTACGTGGTTTCAGAGAATGGCGAGCAGAACCACCAAATGAATTATCGGGAAATTTCAGAAGGTGTTTACCTGGACTGTGACCCACCTTTGTTCAGGGCCTTGGGAGAACTGTGTGCTTGGAGCAATCTGTGTGTTGCGTCCGGGTGTGGTGGGTCACGCCTGTAATCCCAGCACTTCGGGAGGCCAAGGCAGGTAGATCACCTGATGTCAGGAGTTCGAGACCAGCCTGACCAACATGGAGAAACTCTGTCTCTACTAAAAATGCCAAAATAGCTGGGAGTGGTGTTGGGCTCCTGTAATCCCAACTACTCAGGACACTGAGGCAGGAGAATTGCTTGAACCCGGGAGGTGGACGTTGCAGTGAGCTGAGATCGCACCATTGCATTCCAGCCTGGGTGACAGAGCGAGACTCCATCTTAAAAAAAAAAAAATCTATGTGTTTCTGGTTCTGTGACCTCAAGAGAGACATGGTGGCACAAAGGTGGCTCAGAGGTGACAACTAAAATGATGGAGGGCTGCAGAGAGAAGTAACCAGTCTGGAAAGACAAAGGCTGGAGAGCAAGGGTACAGATGGGCCGGGAAGAACGCTGGCTGCAAGTCAGAGGACTGGGGTTTGCATCTGCCTGCTACCAGTTATGTGATCTTGATTTGTTTGTTCTGCATTTTATTTTCATTAAAGGTATACATGTACAGAGTTACCAGAACCAAATCATCATACAGGCTTGTTACCAAAAAACAGCAGTCTCTTAGCCTCTTCCTCCTTCTCCAACTATTTCCTAATTCCCAGAAGCAACCAGTTAGTCAGCTAATCTTTTTTGTGTTTTTTTTTTTTTTTTTTTTGACACAGGGTCTTCCTCTGTTGCCCAAGCTGGAGTGCAGTAGTATGATCATACTTTATGGTAACCTCTAATTCTTGTGCTCAAGCGACCCTCCCACCTCAGCCTCCCACATAGCTGGGACTACAGGTACGCACCACCATGCTAAGACAATTTATTTGTACTTATTTTTTTTAATTTTATTTTTTATACCACAAGGCTTTCTTGCAAAACTCATCTAATTTTTAAATAATTTTTTTTAGAAATGGGAGAAATGGGGTTTTGCCATGTTGTCCAGTCTGATCTCGAGCTACTGGCCTGAAGCAATCCTCCTACCTCAGCCTCCCAATGTGCTGAATTACAGGTGTGAGCCACCACAACTGGCCCCAGCTAATTCTCTCTCTCTCTCTCTCTCTCTCTCTCTCTCTCTCTTTTTTGTTTTTTGAGAGAGTCTCACTCTGTCACCCAGGCTGGAGTGCAGTGGCATGATCTCTGCTCACTGCAATCTCCACCCCCAGGTTCAAGCAATTCTCATGCCTCAGCCTCCTGAGTAACTGAGATAGGTTCCTGCCACCATGCCTGGCTAATTTTTGTATTTTTAGTAGAGATGGGATTTCACCATGTTGGCAAGGCTGGTCTTGAACTACTAACCTCAAGTGATCTGCCCACCTCGGCCTCCCAAAGTGTTGGGATTACAGGTGTGAGCCACTGCGCCCGGCCCCAGCTTATTCTTTTAACTGCTATAGTCTGTAGCTAGTGTTATGAGCCTGCCATTATGGAAGATAAAGATCCAACATTAATTTACTCATATGTCCCCCCACTTCCCATGACAAACATTTTCCTCCCTTGTCCCCCCAGAGTTTTAACTCTGTGTTCACTGTTGACTTCATCACGACTTCTAAGTGCTAGGGGCAGCTGAGCTCCTTCTGTACCTGGAATACTTTTCCTTTCCTGCACACATTTCTGTTATTCCTGGAGTAACTAACTGTCTTTGTTTGGTTGGGTTTTTGTGTATTTATCACCAATGATCCATAATTCTCCCCTTGGTCTGTAACTGCCTCAATACTACAGGTATCCCATCAATTTCATCATGCATGGGTCAAGTAAGACTGCACATGGGCAGGGGCTTTGTAAGAAGTCGGGAATTGGCTGGGCATGGTGGCTCACAACTATAATCTCAGCACTTTGGGAGGCCGAGGTGGGTGGATCACGACATCAGGAGATTGAGACCATCCTGGCTAACACAGTGAAACCTCGTCTCTACTAAAAATACAAAAATTAAAAAAAAAAATACAAAAATTAGCCAGGCATGTTGACATGTGCCCATAGTCCCAGCTACTCGGGAGGCTGAGGCACGAAAATCACTTGAACCCAAGAGGCAGAGGTTGCAGGGAGCCAAGATCTCGGCATTACACTTCAGCCTGGACAACAAGAGTGAAACGCTGTCTCAAAAAAAAAAAAAAAAAGAAGTCAGGAATTGACCTGGCATGATGACTCATGCCTGTAATTCCAGCACTTTGGGAGGCCAAGGTGGAAGGATTGCTTGAACCCAGGAGTTTGAAACCAGCCTGGGCAATATAATGAGACCCCATCTCTACAAAACAAAATTTTAAAATTAGCTGGGTATGGTGGCATGTGCCTGTAGTCCTAGCTACTTGGGAGGATGAGGTGGGCAGATCACTTGAGGTTAGGAGTTCAAGACCAGCCTTGTCAACATGGTGAAATCCCATCTCTACTTGAGCCTGAGAGATTTGAGTCTCCAGTGAGCTGTGATCACACCACTGCACTCCAGACTGGGCAACAGAGTGAGACCTGTTTCCAAAAAACCAACAAATAAACAAACAAAAACAGAAAAAACAAAAAGACTGGGTGTGGTGGTGGCTTATGCCTGTAATCCCAGCACTTTGGGTGGGTGGATTGTCTGAGGTCAGGAGTTCGAGACCAGCCTGGCCAACATGGTGAAACCCCATCTCTACTAAAGTACAAAACATTGGTGGGGCATGGTCGTGTGCTAATCTCAACTACTTGGGAGGCTGAGGTTCGAGCCTTGCTTAAATCCAGGAGGCAGAGGTTGCAGTGAGCCAAGACTGCACTACTGCACTCCAGCCTGGCCAACAGAGCAAGACTCTATCTCCAAAAAAACAAAAAAGAAATCAGGAATCGCGAACATGACATAGATTGGTGATGATTGTTTTTGTCTGGAAATTTCCAAACTGGAAAGTAATGATCGAGTGATGTGGTTTGGATATTTGTCGGCACCAAATCTCATGTTGAAATGGGCAGCATTGGAGGTGGGGCCGAGTGGGAGGTGTGTGGGTCATGGGGGCGGACCCCTCATGAATGGCTTGGTGCCATTGTACTCCAGCCTGGACAACAAGAGTGAAACTCTGTCTCAAAGAAAAAAGAGAGAGAGAGAGCATGTTGCTTGGCAAACCCTTAAGCCCTTAGTCAGGGCTAAGTGAATGTGCTTTCCCTTGCCCCACTGGGCCTTTCATTCCTGGGGACTCTAGAGACCCACATACACAGAGAAACAGGACAGGATGGTTTCCAAGTAGGGAAGGCTGGAATAGCCCGGGTTGCATCTGAGGATGGAGAATGTCCAGTGCCTGCTTTGAGGAGGAGCTGCTCTGTGTGCCCTGGGTCTTGGAGGCAGAGGTGGAGTAGAACCTTCCTAAGCAGCCTTGCAGAAATGTTGCTGTCGCCTTCCCCTGTTGCAGTGCCGCTAGCACCGGATACTCATAAGACGTTGCAGTCAGCCTTAGCTCCAGCTTCAGTTCTGTTCCTTATTACTTTGCGGAAACCCAGGGAGATAAGTCATTGCACCCGTAATATGGGATCTTGAACTGACACCTGGCCTCATTGTGTGCGTTGAATGAGAGGGTCTAGAGCCATAGCCAGTGCTGGTGGCTGCTCTTCTCCCCACAGCCTTCACTAACACCTCCAGCGGAAGTGCCCACTGTCTGCCAGGTCCCCCATGGCACTCACTTTGTGCCCATCCAAGGGCCCTTTCTAGGGATGCCTCCTGGTTTGTGTCTTGTCTGCTTTTTGACCTAGAGCTCCAGTAGGCCACAGGGCTTTGCATGTAGAGGCTAGTGAGGAAATGTGTTGAGTGAGTGAATGAATGAGTGAGTAAGTGAAGGAGTAAGTGGCCAAATGGATGAGTAAATGAGTGAGTGAATGGTTGAATATATGAGTAAATGAGTGAGTGAATGAATGATTGAATATGTGAGTAAATGAATGAGCAAGTCAGTGAATTCTGAGTGAATGAGTGAATGAAGGAGTATATAAATGAATGGATGAGCGACTAAATGCATGAGTAAATGAGTGAGTGAATGGATGGTTGAATACATGAGTAAATGAATGAGTGATTGAATATGTGAGTAAATGAGTGAGCGAGAGTGAATTAGTGAATGAGTGCATGAATGAGTGATTGAATTATGAGTAAATGAATGAACAAGAGCGAATTAGTGAATGAATGAATGAGTGATTGAATGAAGGAGTATATAAATGAGTGGATGAGTGACTGAATGAGTGAGTAGATGAGTGAATTTATATGAGTGAATTATGAATTTATATGAGTGAATTTAAATGAGTGAATAAATGAACAAATGAGTGAATGAGGGATTGAATGAGTGAGTAAATCAGATTGACAGAATGAGTAAATGAGTGAATGAGAGCAAAAGAATGAGAGTGAATAAAGGAGTGTGTGGATAAGAGAGTGAATGAGTGAATGCACAGTTGAATGGATTCCCCTCCTGCCTGTGAAAGAGGGCTATCTGTGTACCACATATTGGCCCAAAGAGGTACCCCTCATCAGGCTGTTCTCCAGAATGACTTTGGAAATGTTCAGACCAAACACATACCCCTTTGTGATTTTTCCCCCCGCTATCTGGGGTGCGAGCCACCTATCCAGAAAAAGCACTCGGCTCATTTTTTCACACTGTTTCAACATCTCAAGCTTTCAAGCTGTTTGTCAGTGCCTGGAACGCTCCTGGCCTCTCTCCCTGTTGCTGAGAACTTTTTGCCACAGGAAATCAGGCTCATTTTGAGGGCCAAATAGTAGCTAAATATAGCTTCCCGGCACAGATATTTAAAGAGCTATGTTGATGATGTTATGTCTGAACAGAAAAGAAGGGGAAGAAAATAACTTTTTTTTTCCTCCGTAATGAAGAGCAAAGTTACACCAGGTTTTCTGTGGGGCTGCAGGGAGCCGAGCGATGGTGAGGTGTCAGTGTTTTAATTACAGAATCACCAGATGTTCATGCTACAACTGTCACCAGCCTGGGACTTGGGATTTAGATTTCTGTTGCCAGGCAGTCATTTCTTTACAATTACTTCTTGTTTCTATTTAAAAATACCTTCTCCTTGGAAAGTAACCTCCGATGAGTGTGCGCTTCTCACCAAGCCCAGGAAAGTTACCACAGGGAGGCATTATGAGAGCTGTGCTGTCCCCTCACTCCGAGACTGGCAGGGGACTGGGTGGAGGAGCCCCCTCTCTCCCGAGTGGTGGTTGACAAGCAGCAGGTGATAAGGGATAAGGCCCTGGGATCTTTCCTGGTGAAAAGTCAGCTGCAGATGCAGAGGCCAGGAAACAGGGCGTACCTCAGAAAGAGGTCTGGACTGAAATTCCGCTCATGCCTTCCCTGGAGGCGACGGCTTCCCATCTACCCTCTCCTCTGGTTTCCATCTTGGGCTCACTGGGTGATCAGGACAATGTCCAAAAATGTATAAAACTTTAGGATACTGTTTTTTATCTCAACTGTCCCTTCTAGACTATAAAGAGGACTATCCTAGGAGTTCTGAACTTTCCTTGGGGCTGAACTTGTATCTCTTTTGGGAGAGAAACTGCGTAGCTCTTTCTATAAGAAGCTCTGCCCAGCGAACTCTCTTAAACTTTGAAGGTCTGCAAATGTCTGCCTTTCACCCTCTTTTTTCCCTCCTCTGTTATGGCCAAGACTGTATTGGTCCTTGCTTGGTGATCAGTATACAAGCATCATGAACTATTAATGCTAGCATTAAAAAGCCTGACCAATGTAATTGTGATACTTTGCTAAAGAGTTTGCTTAAGAGTTATCAAGGGATGTTGCAATCTAAGAGTTGGAACAATTTACCCACAAATTAGGACGTTAGAACTCAGAATCTTAGAAGATTGCTAATTTGTAAATCTTTCACAGGGAATATCCTGATAACACAGGATGTGCTATATTACATAGTATACCCATAACATATTGAAAATTTTGGGGAAATTTTGGACTTTCCAGAGCACGATATTGCCATAGATAGTGTGCAGTTCTCATAGGGAGACAAAAGACGGAAGACACAGTAATAATAGAAGGGGAACATACACATGTATGAAAGATGAGTAATTTAAAATGTTTGGTTATGTCTTGGTCGTTTGGGGCATGTGTCACTTTAGATAACTTTTTATAATGTTCTTTATATGGAACAGTCAGTTAACATCAAATAAAGCCTCCCTTAATCAAATCTTCCACTAATTTCTGGTTTTAGTGAACTTAAACATGATTTTACCTCTTAAAAAGGCATTAATAAAAAAAAAATACAAGATAGAGTCTCACTGTATTGCCCAGGTAGCAGTGCAGTGGCTACTGATGGGCATGATCATAGTGTACTGTGGCCTCGAACTCCTGGCCTCAGATGATCTTCCCACCTCAGCCTCCCAAGTAGCTGGGTCTACAGGCATGTGCCACCATGCCTGGCTCTACAAAAACATTTAGAACTAACACCAGTTCTTCTCAAGCTTTTCCAAAAACTTGAAAAGAGGGGAACATTCATTAATTCATTTTATGAGGCCAGCATTACCCTGATACCAAAACTAGACAAAGATACTGCAAGAAAACTATTGCTCAGTATTCCCTATAAACATTGATGTAAAAATCTTCAGTAAAATACTAGTAAACAAAATTCAGCAGCATATTAAAAGAATTACACACCATGACCAAGTAGGATTTATTGCTAGAATGCAAGGATGGTTTAACTTATGAAAACTGGTCAATGTATTACACCACATTAACAGAACGAAGGAAAAAAACCCACATGATCATCTCCATTGATGCAGAAAAAGCATTTGACAAAATCCAGCACCTATTTTTCTGATTAAAACGTTCAACATGCCAGGCACAGTGGCTCATGCCTGTAATCCCAGCACTTCAGGAGGCCAAGGTCAGAGGATCATTGAGCCCAGGAGATCAAGACCAGTCTGGCCAACATGGCAAAACCCCATCTCTACCAAAAAGAAAAAGAAGAAAAATTAGCCAGGCATGATGGCATGTACCTCTAGTTCCAGCTATTAGGAAGACTGAGTCAGGAGAATCGCTTGAGCCCAGGAGGCTGCGGTGAGCCATGATTGCGCCACTGAGCTCTGACAGAATGATATCCTGTCTCAAAAACAAACAAAAAAAATACTCAAAAACTAGGAATAGAGGAAACTATCTCAACATAATAGAAGTTATATATTAACAACCCACAGCAGCCATCACACTCAATGGTAAAATACCAAATGCTTTTCCTCTAAGATCCAAGAACATGGCAAGGATGCCCAACTTTGCCACTTCTATTCAACATAGTAATGGAAGTCCTAAACAGAGCAATTAGGCAAGAAAAAGATATAAAAGGCATCCAAATTGGAAAGGAAGAGGTACACTTATCTCTGTTGCTGATGATATGATCTTATTCTAAATGCTGTGACCCTAGGGATACCACCAAAAAGTCTGTTAAAACCAATAAGCAAATTCGGCAAAGTAGCAAGATACAAAGTCAATATGAAAAAGTCAGTTGCATTTTTATAATGAACAATGAACAATCTGTAAAGGAAATTAAGAAAACAGTTTCATTTATAACAGCACCAAAAGGAATAAAATAGGAATTAACCAAAGAGGTGAAAGCCTTGTACAATGAAAAGTACAAAAAATTCTGAAAGAAATTAAAGAAGACATAAATAAAAGGAAACACATCTCATGTTCATGGGTTTTCCC
Organism: Cacajao melanocephalus; assembly: GCA_963573385.1. Taxonomy (NCBI): domain Eukaryota; kingdom Metazoa; phylum Chordata; class Mammalia; order Primates; family Pitheciidae; genus Cacajao; species Cacajao melanocephalus. The sequence continues at coordinate 31,035 of CAUYLG010051804.1, read as the reverse complement.
ATGAATCCCAGAACTCTGGAAGATCTAATAATGTTAAGACATGGCAAAATGATCTACAGGTTTAAAGCAATCTCTATCAAAATCCCGATTATGTTTTTGCAGAAACAGAAAAACCCATCTTAAAATTCATATGGACTCTCAAGGGACTCTGAGTAGCCAAAACCATCCACAAAAAGGACAGAGCTGGGGGACTCACATTTCCTGATTTCAAAACATATGACAAAACTATAGTAATTAAGATAGTGTGGTACTGGCATAAAGAGAAACACAAAGAACAATTAAATAGAATAGTGAGCCCAGAAATAAACTCTCCTCAATATATGATCAAATGATTTTTCAACAGGGTGCCAAGACCATTCAATGAGGAAAAAACAATTTTTTTTCACCAGATAGTGCTGGGAAAACTGGATATCCACATGCAAGAGAATGAAGTTGGACACTTATCTTACACCATATGTAAACATTACTCAAAATTGATCCATGACCTAAATGTAAGACCTAAAATTATAAAACTCTTAGAAGAAAACATGGGGCAAAATTGTCCTGACATTTGATTTGGCATTGATTTCTGAGATACGACACCAAAAGGCACAGCCAACAACAGCAAAACTAGACAAATTGGACTTTGTGAAAATTGACACTTTTGGCCGGGTGTAATGGCTCACTCCTCTAATCCCAGCACTTTGGGAGGCTGAGGTGGGCGGATTACGAAGTCAAGAGATCGAGACCATCCTGGCCAACGTGGTGAAACCCCGTCTCTACTAAAAATGCAAAAATTAGCTGAGCGTGGTGGTGCACGCCTGTGGTCCCAGCTTCTTGGGAGGCTGAGGCAGGAGAATCACTTGAACTCGGCAGGCAGAGATTGCGGTGAGCTGAGATCACACCACTGCACTCCAGCCTGGCAACAGAGGGAGACTCTCCATCTCAAAAAAAAAAAAAAAAGAAAGAAAATTGACACTTTTGGGACATCAATAGACACTAACAGCACTTAAAAAGGCAACCTACAGATTGGGAGAAAATATTTGTATATCATATATCTGATAAAGCGTTCATATCCAAAATACATAGAGAACTCCTAAAACTTAACAATGAAAAACCCAATTCAGAAATGGGCAAAGGACTTGAATAAACATTTCTCCAAAGAAGATATATACAAATGGTCAATAAGCATGTGAAAAAAAAATGCTCAAATCATTATGAAAATGCAAATCAAAACTACAGCGAGATACCACCTCTCACCCATTAGGATGGCTACTATCAAAAATAAACAATAAATAAAACCCCAGAAAATAACAAGTACTGGTGAGGATGTGGGGAAATTGGAACTCTTGCGCAGTGTTGGTGAGAATGTAAAATGCAGCCACTGTGGAAAACAGTCAGGTGGTTCCTCAAAATATTTTAAAAAGGCCAGGAACGGTGGCTCACATCTGTAATCCCTGCATCTTGGGAGGCGGAGGTGAGTGGATCACTTGAGGTCAGGAGTTCAAGACCAGTCTGGCCAACACGGATAATAGAGATAGTAGAGATGGGGTCATCTCTACTAAAAATACAAAAAATTAGCCGTGCGTGGTAGCAGGCACCTGTAATCCCAGATATTTAGGGAGGTTAAGGCAGGAGAATCACTTGAACCCGGGAGGCCAAGGATCATGCCACTGCACTTCTACCTGGGCAACAGAGCGAGACTCCATCTCAAAAAAAAAAAAGTTAAAAATAGAATTACCATATGATTCATCCATTTTGCTCCTGGATTTATACCCAAAAGAACTGAAGGCAGGTTCATGGAGAGAGGTTTGTACACTTATGTTCACAGCAGCATTATTTACACATCAGCTAAAATGTGGAAGCAATCTAGGTGAATGAATGGGTAAGCAAAATGTGCTTATGTATGCAATAGAATATTACGGAGCCTTAAAAAGGTAGAGGTCTGGCTGGGTGCAGTGGCTCACACCTGCATTCCCAGCACTTTAGGAGGCCAAGGCGGGCAGATCATGAGGTCAAGAGATCGAGGCCAGCCTGGCCAACATGGTAAAACCCCGTCTCTATTAAAAATACAAAAAATTAGCTGGGTGTGGTGGTGCGTGCCTGCAGTCCCAGCTACTTGGGAGGCTGAGGCAGAAGGATTGCTTGAGGCAGAGGTTGCAGTGAGCCATGATCACGCCACTGCGTTCCAGCCTGGCAACAGAGCGAGACTCTGTCTCAAACAAAACAAACAAGAAAAAGGTAGAGATCCTGCCACATGCTGCAACATGGATGAACTTTGAAGACATTATCTTAGGTGAAATAAGTGAGTCCTAGAAAGACAAATACCATATGATTCCACTTCTGTGAAGTGCCTGAAGTACTCACAAACATAGAGACAGAAAGTAGAATGGTGGTTGCCAGGGGCTTGGTGGAAGGGAGATAGGGAGTAATTGTTGAATAGGATAGAGTTTCAGTTTTGCAAGAGGAAGAGTTCTGGAGATGGATAGCAGTGATGGATGCACAGCAGTGTCAATGTACTCAATGCCCGTGAACTGTGCACTTAAAAATGGTTCAGATGGTAAATTTCATATTATGTGTATTTTACCACAACTTAAAAATTGGAAAAGAAAGAAAGAAAAAGGCATTTGTACTTATTGAAAGACCTATTAAAACATGGGGTAAGGTGGAATTCCAAGCTTTTTAAAAAATCTGTTTTTGGAACTAGTGAATTTGCATTATCAAAATAGTTGCCCGGGCATGGTGGCTCACGCCTGTAATCCCAGCACTGTGGGAGGCCAAGGCAGGCAGATCACCTGAGGTCAGGAGTTCAAGACCAGCCTGGACAACATGGTGAAACCCTGTCTCTATAAAAATTAGCCGGGCATGATGGTGGGTGCCTATAGTCCCAGCTACTTGGGAGGCTGAGGCAGGAGAATCGCTTGAACCTGGGAGGCCGAGGTTGCAGTGAGCTGAGATCAGGCCACTACACTGCACTCCAGCCTGGGCAACAGAGTTAAATTCAACCTCAAAAAAAAAAAAAAAAAAAAAAAAAAACTTGATTAAGCTGTTACGTAGGCCGGTTGCAGTGGCTCATGCCTGTGATTATCTGAGGTCGGGAGTTCAAGACCAGCCTGACCAACATGGAGAAACCCCGCCTCTACTAAAAATACAAAATTATCTGGGCATGGTGGCACAAGCCTGTAATCCTAGCTACTCGGGAGGCCGAGGCAAGAGACTAACTTGAACCCAGGAGGCAGAGGTTGCGGTGAGCCGAGATTGTGCCATTATACTCCAGCCTGGGCAATAAGAGCTAAACTCAGTCTCAAAAAAAAAAAAAAAAAAGCTGTAATGAACTACTGCTAGGACTGGTGTAAGACTTTCTTTTGTCATTATTGTCTGTGAGATCATCTTTGGTGGAGGTTAAATTCTGTGGGGTCCTGCATGTGTCTTGACTTATGGAGGTATTTCTTGGGATGGTTGTTTGGTTGTCTCTGCTAGGTTCTTACCAGCTTCACTGGTTCCAGGTCAATTTTTATTGGTTTTCTAGGACAGGGTTTCCATGCTGCATGAATCTTGGGAGAACTTGGCACACCTATGCAGCCCCGGCCAGGGTCCTGGCTTTTCCCTAGACTCTTCACCAAAGGCTTGGGGCCGGCAGCTCTGGCCGGGAGCTCAGTTCCAGATCCTGGAGGCACACACAGTCAGTGGTCACAACTTTGTTCCCATAGAGATTATTTGTTTATCCCGTCGCATGTGGCTTTGATTTGCAATTAGGAAGCCACTGGAAGGTTTTAAGTAGGATGTGAAATGGTCGATCTACTTTATGTTTTGTTTTATTTTTAAAGACCTCTACAGCTGCATTGTAGAAGTCTTAATTCCTGCTATAGTTTGGATAGTTGACCTCCTTCAAACCTTATGTTGAAATCTGATTCCCAGTGTGGAGATGGTGGCCTAATGGGAGGTATTCGGGTCTTGGGGGCAGATCTCTCATAAATAGATTAATGCCCACCCTCACAGAGTGGGTGAGTGACTTGTTGCTCTGTTAGTTTCCTTGATAGCTGGTTGTTAAGAAGAACCTGAAACCTCCCCTTGCTGTTTGCTCCTCTCTCTTTTTTTTCCTTTTTCTTTCTTTTTTTTTTTAATATATTCTAACCAGAGTCATGTGATACTATTCTTTCTTTTTTTTTTTTTTTGAGACAAGGTGAATCTCACTCTGGCACTCAGGTTGGAGTGTGGTATCTTTCCTCCTCCTCTGTCACTATGTGATCTGTGAGGACACCAGGTCCCCTTCACCTTCAGCCATGAGTGGAAGCAAGCCTGAGGCCCTCTCAGAGGCAGAAGCAGGGCCTGTGCAGCCTGCAGTACCATAAGCCAAATAAACCTCTTTTCTTCATAAATTACCCAGCCTTGCCAGGCACGGTGGCTCACACCTGTAATCCCAACACTTTGGGAGGCCAAAGCAGGCAAATCATGAGGTCAGGAGTTCAAGACCAGCCTGGCCAACATAGTGAAACTCTGTCTCTAAAAAATACAAAAATTAGCCAGGTGTGGTGGTGCACACCTGTAATCCCAGATTCTTGGGAGGCTGAGGCAGGAGAATTGCTTGAACCCGGAAGGTGGAGGTTGCAGTGAGCTGAGATCGCGCCATTGCACTCCAGCCTGGGCACTAGAGTAAGACTCCATCTCAAAAAAAAAAAAAATACAAAAATTAGCTGGGTATGGTGGCAGGCACCTGTAGTCCCAGTTACTCTGGAGCCTGAGGCAGGAGAATCACCTGGACCCAGGAGGCAGAGGTTACAGAGAGCTGAGACTGTGCCACTGCACTCCAGCCTGGGCGACAGAATGAGACTCTGTCTCAAAAAAATAATAAATGGGCCGGGCACGGTGGCTCATGCCTGTCATCCCAGCACTTTGGGAGGCTGAGGCAGGTGGATCACAAAGTCAGGAGATGGAGACCATCCTGGCTAACACGGTGAAACCCCGTCTCTACTAAAATATAAAAAATGATAAATAAATAAATACATTAATAAATAATAAAATGAGGAGAGCCATACCTGGCAGAGTTGGGATTTTTGTGGCCCGTTGTTGTTGTTGTTGTTGCGATGAAGTCTCACTTTGCCACCCAGCTGGGAGTGCAGTGGTTGCGATCATAGCTCACTGCAGCCTCAACCTCCTTAGTAGCTAGGACTACAGGTACGCACCATCACACCAAGCTAATTCTTTAATTATTTTTAGTAGAGACAGAGTCTTTCTTTGTTGCCCAGTCTGGTCTCAAACTCTTGGACTCAAGTGATCCTCCTGCTTTAGCCTCCTGAGTAGCTGGGACTACAGGCGTGCTCCACTATGCCCAACTTAATTAAAGAAAATTTTTGTTTTTTTAGAGATGGGTCTCACTATATTGCCTGGGCTGGTTTTGAACTCCTGGCCTCAAGTGATCCTCCTGCCTCAGCCTCCCAAAGTGCTGGGATTACAGGAATGAGCCACCAGACCATCATTTGGTAGTGGTTTTGTTTGTTTTGTTTTTGAGACACCATCTTGCTCTGTTGCCCAGGCTGGAGGGCAGTGGCATGATCTAGGCTCACTGCAACCTTTGCCTCAGAGGTTCAAGCGATTCTCCTGCCTCAGCCTCTAAGGTGTCTGGGATTACAGGCGTGCACCACCACGCCTGGCTAATTTTTGTATTTTTAGTAGAGACGAGATGTCATCATGTTGGCCAGGCTGGTCTTGAAGTCCTGACCTCAAGTGATCCGCCAACCTCAGCCTCCCAAAGTGCCGGGATTACAGGCATGTGCCACCGTGCCTGGCCTTGGTAGCGTTTTAATGAAAATGAAATGTGAATATTCTCATCTCATTCAGAGAGGCTACAGTAGTCATTTTTGTTTAGGGGTTAAAAGAATTCTTGTCTTCAGTGAGGGCTACAGACGTTCTCCTCACCAGGTCACCATAGCCCCAGAAGACGTTTCCCTCTCCCTCTCGTTGGTTTTCCTGAGGTGTTGTCTTTTGTCTCTGCTGTGGTTGTGTTTTGAGTGACTGTGGATACTAAGCTTCATGTCAGTTAACCAGCAAATGCGTTTTTCAGGACTTGCTGAAGTGTCAGGTGTGAAAAAACGGATTCTACCCTCATGGAGACTCCACGTGGTCCTTTGAGGAGAGGGGACCTGTCATCTTCTGCTTTCTCTGCAAAGGCCTTTCAGGGTTCTTTGAGCAGGTTAGCTGAAATGTCAGTCTGCCCTCAACAGTGCCCATCATGCCACAGGAAAGGTTGGCACCACAAGTCAGGGCTGAACCCGGCTTGATTGCTGGGTTCAAATTGCTCCTAGAACCCCAGGCAGAGCTGATGGACTCATGGTCACTGCAGTCACTTTCATAACCACGGTAGCAGAGGATATGAAAAAGGTGGGATGAGCCCAGGAAGCCAGTATGAACTATCTCAAGCTGTTTATTCAAGAACTCAGTGCCAGCCGGGCACAGTGGCTCATGCTTGCAATCCCAACACTTTGGGAGGCTGAGGCAGGTGGATCGCTTGAGGCCAGGAGTTCGAGACCAGCCTGGCCAGCATGGCAAAACCCTATCTCTACTAGAAATACAAAAATTAGCCAGGTGTGGTGGCGTGCACCTGTCATCCCAGCTACTAGGGAGGCTGAGGCGCAAGAATCGCTTGAGCCTGGGAGGTGGAGGTTGCAATGAGCTGAGATTGTGCCACTGCACTCCAGCCTGGGCAACAGAGCGAGACTCTGTCTCAAAGGAAAAAAAATTAGTGCTGCTCCCACGGCTCTACAGCTTGTTGGTCATTCGAAATCCGACAACCATGGGAAAGAAGAGAAGCTCAGAGGAGCCAGATGAAGGAGGAGCCCACCTTCAGGGGCTGGTGGGCCTGGACCTGGGGCAGGGCCTTGGAGGACTAGGGGGTGTGGCTGAGGGGAAGAGCGGAGGATGATGTGAGTAACCAGAGACCACTCTGCAGCAGAGGCCACAGACTGGCGTCTCGAGGTCTGGATTCTTTTGTGGGCCCGTTTTGTTTGGCCCATGCTGTGTTCTTTCAAACTTGGAACTGAATGTCTTTATATGGAGAACTCACTCTTTCCTTCCCCACAACTGTCACCATCCTCACTTTCTATCCTGATCTGCTGAAACACATTGATGGAACCAGCCTAGACCCCTGCTCTATCCACTGAAAACCCAGGAGATCAAAGGGAAACAAGATTGTAGAATTAATAAATAAGTTGAATGTAGGGAATAAGAGTTCTGGGAGTGAGCCATATAAAAATCAAAAGTATGTTTTCCAGTATATCAGCAACTTGCTTGTCATAGAAAACAGACCCTGTTCACCAAAATGGCAAGACCAGAAAATACCTTTGTAAGAATCTGTGAAAGCTGAATGCCTATAGTTCCAGCTACTTGGGAGGCCGAGGCAGGAGACCACTTCAGTCCAGGAGTTTAGGTTCAGCCTGGGCAATATAGACAGACCCCATCTCTTAAAAAAGGAAAAAAGTCTATGAAATCTCTTGTCATTCACTTAAAACATAGTTACTGCATATCTGCTACACCCATTAGCAGGGCCAGGTGTAGTGGCTTATGCCTGTAATCCCATTTTGGAAGGCTGAGGTGGGCGGATCACCTGAGGTCAGGAGTTCAAGACCAGCCTGGCCAATATGGTGAAACCCCATCTCTACTAAAAATACAAAAAAAATTAGCTAGGCATGGTGGTGGGTGTCTGTAATTCCAATTACTTAGGAGGCTGAGACAGGAGAATCCCTTGAACCTGGGAGGCAGAGGTCGCAGTAGCCTAGATCGTGTCACTGCACTCCAGCCTGGGCAACAAGAGCAAAAGTCCATCTCAAATAAAAAAATAAAATATTTTTTTTTATAAAAAGGTAATACATTCAAGTAGTTCCAGAAAAAAGAGTGAAAGGAGTCCCTTCCACTCCTGACCTCCCACAGCTTAGCTCCTACTCAACCTAAGAGAGAGAACCACTAATTGACTGATCTCTTACTGTGTCCATCCACGTATTTTATTTTCACATACAAGCGAATATGAATATATGGGAATATTATCTTCCTAGCTCTTTGTATATAATAGTTTGGATTTTTTTTTTTTTTTTTTTTTTGTCACCCAGGCTGGAGTGCATGATATGATCATAGCTCACTGCAGCCTTGAACTTCTGGGCTTAAATGATCCTCCTGCCTCAGCCTCCTGAGTAGCTGGAACTACAGGTGTGTTCCACTGTGCCCGACTTTAAAAAATATTATATTTAGAGTTGGGGTCTTGCTATGTTGCCCAGACTGGCCTCCAACTCTTGGCCTCAAGCAATCCTCCTGCCTCTGCCTCCCAAAGTGCTGGGATTACAGTCACAAGCCACCACACCTGCCCAGAACCCTGGCAGCATTTTTACATCCACTTTACAATAGGCTTCCTTTTTTACAGCTGAATAGTAAAAATAGTGATTTTTAGATAAGACCATGGGCTCCAGAGTAGAACTGCCTGGGTTAGAAACCTGTTTCTACCTGTGGCAATTGGTCTAATCACTTGTCTTTCTGTGCCTCAGTTTCTTTATGTATAACTGGACATAGTAGATACCTACTCACCTTGTTGCAAGAATTTAGTGAGATGGTGCATCTAAGAATGCTTACAACAGTGCCAGGCAGCTTATGAGCCCTCTAAATATTAGCTACTATTCTTAGTCTCTTAATAATAACGAATACAAAATAGGAAAAATGATAGAGTGACTTGGGAGGATACTTTACATAAAATAGATCTGTTGATAGTTATAAAACTTGACTGGGGCTGAGCACAGTGGCTCACTCCTGTAATCCCAGCACTTTGGGAGGCCAAGGCGGGCAGATCACCTGAGGTCGGGAGTTCGAGACCAGCCTGACCAACATGGAGAAACCTCGTCTCTACTTGAAAAATTACAAAATTAGCCAGGCGTGGTGGTGCATGCCTTTAATCTCAGCTACTCGGGAGGCTGAGGCAGGAAAATCACTTGAACCTGAGAGGCGGAAGTTGCAGTGAGCCAAGATCGCGCCATCGCACTCCAGCCTGGGCAAGAAGAATTAAACCCTGTCTCAAGAAAACAAAAAACAAAAAAAAACTTGGCTGGGTATGATAGCTAACACCTATAATCCCAGCACCCAGCTGGGAGGATCACTTGAGCCCAGGAGTTTGAACCAGCCTAAGCAGCATAGTGAGACCTCTGTCTCTACAAAAAAAAAATATTTTTTTTAATTATAAAACTTTACTAAGAAATATGTCAGATGAATTAATGGAGAGACATACTTTCTTTCTGGGTGGAAACTTTGGAATTTGTTATGTCAGCTCTTTCTAGGGTAGCTTAGACTTATCTCATTTATAGCCAAGACCCCAATAGGATTCATGTTGGAACTTTTTTGTTTGTTTGTTTTTGTTTCGTTTTTTGTTTTTGTTTCTTTGAGACAAAGTTTCGCTCTTGTTGCCCAGGCTGGAGTGCAATGGCGTGATCTCGGCTCACTGCAACCTCTGCCTCCCAGGTTCAGGCTATTCTCCTGCCTCAGCCTCACAAGTAGCTGGGATTACAGGCATGCGCCACCGTACCCGGCTAAGTTTTGTATTTTTAGTAGAGACAGGGTTTCACTGTGTTGGTCAGGCTAGTCTCGAACTTCTGACCTCGTGATCCACCTACCTCGGCCTCCAAAGGGCTGGGATTACAGGCGTGAGCCACTGCACCCGGCCATGTTGGAACTTTTTTTCTTTAGGTTTTTTTTTTTTTTTTTGAGACAGAGTTTAGCTCTGTCGCCAGGCTGGAGTTCAGTGCAGAGATCTCAGCTCACTGCAACCTCCGCCTCCTGGGCCCAAGTGATTCTTCTGCGTCAGCCTCCTAAGTGGCTGGGATTACAGGTGTGTGCCACCACGCCTGGCTAATTTTTGTATTTTTAGTAGTGACAGGTTTTACTATGTTGGCCAGGCTGATCTCAAACTCCTGACCTCAAGTGATCCACTAGCCTCGGCCTCCCAACGTTTTGGAACTTTTTTTTTTTTTGAGAGAGAGTCTAGCTCTGTCGCCAGGCTGGAGTGCAGTGGGGAGATCTCAGCTCACTGCAACCTCCATCTCCCGGGTTCAAGCGATTCTCCTGCTTCAGCCTCCTGATTAGCTGGGATTAAAGGCAGGTGCTGCCACACCTAGCTAATTTTTGTATTTTTAGTAGAGACAGCGTTTCACCATGTTGGCCAGGATGGTCTCGAACTCCTAATCGTGCCACACCAGAACTTTTAAATTCTAAAATTTATCTGGAAGAATAAATGAGAATGACTTTAAAATTTTGAAGAAGAATCCATCCAGGAGAAACTTATTCTACTAAATATTAAAAACGCATTTTTGTGTGTGTGTGTGTGTGCGTGTTGCCCAGGATGGTCTCAAACTCTTGGCCTCAAGCGATCCTTCCATCTCAGTCTCCCAAAGTGCTGGGATTGCAGGTGAAAACACATTTTTAGTGATTAAAACAGTGACTCAATAGCTTAAAATTGAACTGATCAGTAGATCGAATAAATAGCCCAGAAACATACCTTTATACACATGTAAATTAGCTATACAATGTAGACAACCTTGCAGGTCAGTAGGAATAGAAACATCTTTTGATAAATTAGGCAAGGCTAATTTGGTTAGCTGTTTGTGAGAAGAGAATGTTTTAGATTCTCACCTTAGGCTGCATGCCTGGATAAACTCCAGGTAGATTTAAAAAGTTAAATTTGAAGGAGAGAAAAATCAAACCATTTATGAGAAAAAAAAACCCTTGGGAAGACAAAAGGAAGCATTTTGGGGTAAGGGGAAGACCTCTGAGTTATAAAGCACTCAAAATTATGCAAGTTAAAAACATTAGGCCAGGCACGGTGGCTCACGCCTGTCATCCCAGCACTTTGGGAGGCCAAGGTGGGTGGATCACTTCAGGTCAGGAGTTCAAGAGCAGTGTGGCCAACATGGTGAAACCCCATCTCTACTAAAAGTACAAAAATTAGCCAGGGGCAAGCACTTGTAATTCCAGCTACTCGGGAGGTTGAGGCACAAGAATCGCTAGAACCTAGGAAGTGGAGGCTGCAGTCACCCAAGATCGTACCACTGCACTCCAGCCTGGGCAACAGAGCGAGACCCTGTCTCAAAAAAAGAAAGAAAGAAAGAAAAGGGCTTCAGCTAAAGTAGCAGAATGGCTACACAACTTCCCAAGATTAGCTGCATATATGATAGTGAAGAAATAAAAACGATAAAGACCTACAAGGACAAAGAGAATGAAAGAGGGATCATTATCGAATAAGATATTTTAACACATTTTGAAAAGAAAAGAAGAAATGATAGACAAGGCACAGTGGCTCACGCCTATAATCTCAGCACTTTGGGAGACAGGCAGGTAGCTTGAGCCTAGGAGTTTGAGATCAGCCTGGGCAACATAGTGAGAACCCATCCCTACAAAACATACTAAAATTAGCTGGGCATGGTGGCTCACACCGGTCCCAGCTACTTGGGAAGCTGAGTGAGGCAAGAGGATTGCTTGAGCCTGGGAAGTCAGTGCTGCAGTGAGCCATGATCACACCACTGCCTTCCAGCCTGGGTGACAACGCAACCATGTCTCAAAGGAAAGAAAAAGAAAAGAGATGCTGGCAGGAGGAAAGCAAATGCCAAGAGAGGCGTGAACTGGGAGGCATCATGTTGGAGGCATAGGGGCAGAACTGAAGTCAGGTGGAGAGGGTGACTAAGAGCTGGTACCACCCAGGCACAGTGGCTCATGCCTGGAATCCCAGCACTGTGGGAAGCTGAGGTGGGTGGATCCTTTGGGGCCAAGAGTTCGAGACCAGCCTGGCCGACATGGTGAAACCCTGTCTCTACTAAAAATACAAAAATTAGCTGGGCGTGGTGACGGGTGCCTGTAATCTCAGCTACTCAGGAGGCTGAGACAGGAGAATCACTTGAACCCAGGTGGTGGAGGTTGCAGTGAGCTGAGATCATGCCACCGCACTCCAGCCTGGGCAATAGAGTGAGACTCCGTCTCAAAAAAAAAAAAAAAAAAAAAAACCAATCAACTGGTACCACCCCACAACCTCCGCTGAATTTCAGCAGGCAAGTATTTTTCTTGCAAGTGTGTTGGGCTGGAGCAGTGGAATGGGCTGGGGAAGCTGACCCAGAGGAGCTTCTAACTCAGAGACTTCATGTGGCAGAGGTTTGGGTATAGCAGATGCTGAAAACAAGGAGATTAACTGAAAGTCTAGAATGTTTCCTCTATCCAGATGAGGCAAGTACAAGCCACATCCCATGCAGGTGATCAGAGGATGCTTCGCTGCAGAAACCCAAGGTCTCAGAGAAAAAGCCTGCACAATCTGACATTTAGAAGTCCGCAGTGACAGTGCTGGCTGCCTGCCCACTCTCCCTAAAAAGGAGTTTGCCAGCTGATGAGCTCCGCCATGCACACGGAATTTCCAATTAACTTTTTAGAGCCTCGCTGCTAATATAAACATCTAACCAAGGAGCGGCTGATTTATAAAGAGAATCGAGAAACGACAGGAAGAAAAGCACTAAAATAAGCAATGGGGAAAAGGCCGTCTTTAAGAAACAAAGACAGTGCTAATTCAGAAGACGGAAGGAACTTTTCCATAGTGTTCTCATAGAGTTCAAGAGGACAGTGCCTCATAAAACAAAAATAGAATGCTGTGGAAAGAACTCAAAATTTCATCAGAATGCAGAGAGGATAAAGTCAAGGAACTCTCAGAAAGTAGCCAAAAAAGCCAAGAATTGGAAAGTACAGAGAACAGATAAGGCCATAGAGAAGTGATCCAGGCCGGGCGTGGTGGCTCACGCCTGTAATCCTAGCACTTTGGGAGGCTGAGGTGGGATGATCACTTGAGGCCAGGAGTTTGAGACCAGCTTGGGCAACATAGTGAGACCCCATTTCTGCAAACAAAATAAATAAATAAATAAAAAACAGCAGACAGGTGTGGTGGTGCTGCCTGTGGTCCCAGCTACTCAGAAGCCTCAGGTGGGAGGTTTGCTTGAACCCAGGAGGTTGAGGCTGCAGAGCTGTGATCACACCACTGCACTCCAGTCTGGGAGACAGACCCTGTCCCCGACCCAGAAAAGAACAAAAAGAAAGAAAGAAAAAGAAAAAAAAGAATCAATCCAGAAGGTTCAGTATGAAAGTATTTGGATTTCCAGAAAGAGAAAACAGATAATAGAGGTAAGGAAATGAATAAAGTTGTACAAGAACATTAACCAGAAACACATTTGCAGACCACGAATGCCCAGCATAATAAATAACAAAGGGTCGGGCGTGGTAGCTCACACCTGTAATCCCAGCACTTTGGGAAGCCGAGGCCGGCAGATGAACTGAGATCAGAAGTTTGAGACCAGCCTGACCAACGTGGTGAAACCCTGTCTCTAGTAAAAATATAAAAATTAGCCTGGCGGGGTGGTTCGCTCCTATAATCCCAGCTACTGGGGAGGCTGAAGCAGGAGAATCATTTGAACCTGGGAGGCAGAGGTTGTAGTGAACCGAGATCACACCACTCCAGCTGAGGCAACAGAGCAAGACTCTGTCTCAAAAAAAAAAAAAAAAAAAAAAAGAAAGTAAGAAAGAAAAAAAGAGAATTGGATGGTTCTGAACTTTTCGACTGGATACCAGGTATTGCTTGTCAGTGTTGCAGTGCAGGAAGTGATTTTCTTTCCTTCTTTCCTTCCTTTCTTTTTCTTTTCTTTTCTTTTTTTTTTTTTTTGACAGGGTCTCACTTTGCTGCCCAGGCTTGGGTGCAGTGGTGAGATCAGAACTCACTGCAGCCTTGACCTCCCAAGGCTCAAGTGATCCTCCTGCCTCAATCCCCGAGTAGCTGGAACTACAGGTGAGCGCCACCATGCCCAGCTAATTTTTCTATTTTTTGTAGAGATGAGGTTTGTCATGTTGCCCAAGCTGGTCTTGAACTCCTGGGCTCAAGCGATCCTCCCACCTCGGCCTCCCAAAGCGCTGGGATTACACATGTGAGCAAAAATAATTTCAGTCCGTTATTTCCTACCCAGCCAAACAACTAGTAAAGGGTGAAAACAGGACAAAGACATTTTCAGAGAATTCAGAATGCAAAAAATGTATCTCCATGAATCCTTTTCCCTGGAGGGTGCACATCAGCAAGACAAGAGGAAGAGAACATGATGGAGAAGGGGGTGCAGTGCCGGGGGTGCAGTGCCAAGGGCACCGACGCTGGGGGAGGGGTGCCTCCTGGAAACCAGGCGCCCCGCAGAATGCCTTAAACAATGGGACATTTGGATAAAGAATGGCTGTGGCATGAAGAAAGTTGTGCAAATGAAACAACAAAAGACTTACTCCAAGAAAAACAAAAAAATTTAACAAGAATGGAAACGTGATCATAGTCTCACACTTGGTTCTGTGCCGAATGCCATTTGCATTGTCATATTTTTAATTTTTTGTAGATAGGGTTTCGCTCTGTTACCCAGGCTGGAGTGCAGTGGCATGATCTCGGCTCACTGCCACCTCGGCCTCCAGGGTTCGAGCGATTCTCATGCCTCAACTTCCTGAGCAATTGAGATTAAAGGTGAATACCACCACATCTGGCTAATTTTTCTATTTTTAGTAGAAATGGGGCTTCACCAGGTTGGCCAGGCTGATCTCAAACTCCTGACCTCAAGTGATCCACCCGCCTCGGCCTCCCAAAGTGCTGGGATTACAGGTGTGAGACACTGCACTCGGCCACATCGTCATAATTTAAACACTGATTATTTACTAAAATATTTGTGTAATTCTTGTTCAGAAGATGGGGAAGAGAGATAGTAGGATATCCAGGAGAATTATTTCATATCTGTCATGATAGAAAGTCATTAGGTAATGTTTAAAATTAATAAAGTGTCTGGGCACGGTGTCTCACACCTGTAATCCCAGCACTTTGGGAGGCTGAGGTGGGCGGATCACTTGAGGCCAGAAGTTTGAGACCAGCCTGGCCAGCATGGTGAAACCCCATCTCTACTAAAAATACAAAAAAAAATTAACCAGGCGTGGTGGTGCATGCGTGTAATCCCAGCTAGTCAGGAGGCTGAGGCACGAGAATCGCTTGAACCTGGGTGGTGGAGACTGCAGTGAGCCAAGATTGTGTCACTCCACTCCAGCCTGAGTGACAGAGTGACACTCTGTCTCAAAAAAAAAAAAAAAATTAGCCAGACATGGCAGTATGTGCCTGTAGTCCCAGCTACTTGGGAGACTTGAGTCAGGAGGATTGCTTGAGTCCAGGAATTTGAGGCTGCAGTAAGATTAAGCTATGATCATGCCACTCTACTCCAGCCTGGGCAATACAGCAAGACTCTCTCTCTAAATAAATAAATAAATAGCAATGTAGATATATTAATTGGAAATATCAAGTTTATCATTACTGACCAGAAGGGAAAAGACATTAAAAAGCATGATGGGTTTGGGGAGTCCATTGGGAGGTGGGGAAACAGAATGGAAACTGCTGGCTGCTTATTAGAAGCTGTGTTGGTTGTTTTTAATTGGGGTAAAATTTGTACCATATAAAATTAATCATTAACCATTTTAAAAGGTGCAGTTCAGTGGCATCCAGGACATCCACAGTGCTGTACAGCCATCACCTCTGTGTTGTTCCAATATATGTCACCCCTCCCCACCCCCTGCAAAGGACCCATTACACTGCCACTCCCTAGTCCTCTGTCCCTCTTCTCCAGTCCCTGGCATCCCTAGTCTGCTTCCTGTCTCTATAAATTTGCCTATTCTGGAAGTTGTTGTTGTTGTTGTTTTTTGAGACAGTGTCTCACTCTATTGCCCAGGCTGGAGTGCAGTGGTTCGATTTTGGCTCACTGCAACCTCTGCCTCCCAGGTTCAAGCGATTCTCCTGCCTCAGCCTCCTGACTAGCTGGGATTACAGGCATGTACCACCATGCCTGGTTAATATTTTGTATTTTTAGTAGAGACAGGGTTTCATCATGTTGGCCAGGCTGGTCTCGAACTCCCGACCTCAGGTGATCCATCTGCCTCGGCCTCCCAAAGTGCTGGGATTACAGGCATGAGCCACTGTGCCCGGTCCTATTCAGGAAGTTTTTTGTTTTCTGAGACAGAGTCTCACTCTGTTGCCCAGGCTGGAGTGCAGTGGCTTGATCTTGGCTGACTGCAACCTCTGTCTCCCAGGTTCAAGCGATTCTCCTGCCTCAGCCTCCCAAGTAGCTGGGATTACGGGCATGTACCACCACACCCGGCTAATTTTTTGTATTTTTAGTAGAGACAGGGTTTCACCATGTTGGCCAGGCTGGTCTCCAACTCCTGACCTCAGGTGATCCACCTGCCTCAGCCTCCCAGAGTGCCAGGATTACAGGCATAAGCACCACGCTCAGCCCTTTTCTGGAAGTTTTATATAAATGGCATTGCACACGTGTGACCTTTTATGCTCCATTCCTTTCCCTTAGCAACCTTTCAGTTTCAAGGTTCTCCCTCAATGGCTGCACAGTATCCCATTGCATGGATTATACCACCTTTGTTGATCCATTTCGTCAGCGGATGGACACTTGCTGCCTTTTGGCTATTGTGAATAGTGCTACTGTGAACATACCTGACACGTATTTGTTTAACTATCTGTTTTCACTTGCTCCATGTACATATGTAGGATTGGAATTGCTGGTTCATTTCCTACTTCTACGTTTAACTTTTTGAGGAATAACCAAACTCCTCCACCGTGGTCATACCATTGTACATTTCCACCAGCAATGTACAAGGGTTCCAGTTTCTTGATGTTCTTGCCAACACCTGTTATTTTCGGGTTTTAAAAGTTATAGCTATCCTAGTGGGTGTGGAATGGTATCTCATGGTAGTTTTAATTTGCATTTCCCTAATAGCTAATAATGTTAAGCATCTTCTCATGTGCTTATTGGCTAGTTGTATGTATTCTTCAGAGAAATGACTATTCAAGTCCTTTATGTGTATGTGTGTGTGTGTGTGTGTGTGTGTGTGATAAAGTCTCACTCTGTCGCCTGGGGTGCAGTGGTGCAGTCACGGCCCACAGCAGCCTGACCAGCCTTGTGCTCAGACAATCTTCCCACCCCAGCCTCCTGAGTAGCTGGGACTACTACAGGCATGTGCCACCACGCCCTGCTAATTTTTAAAAAAATTTTTTGTAAAAATGGGGTTTTGCCATGTTGCCCATGACTGATCTTGAAGTCCTGGGTTCAAGCGATCGGCCTGCTTCAGCCTCCCAAAGTGCTAGGATTACAGGCATGAGCAAGACCCTTTCTCAGAAAACAATAATATAATAATAATAATGATGATGACTTCAGGGCTGCAGACCAGGGGGCAGGGCTCACAGATCCCCATGCGTGCCTAGCATCAGATGACAATGACACTATTTACAAGTTCTCCACCAGCGCCCTTAGCACACCTATCACAATCCACTTAGTTGACATCCGTCGTCTGACAGCCAGTCCTGGCTGAGGTTTCTCAGGGAGATACCTAAGGGAGAAGCATCAGCACTTCTTTCAATGACAGCCCTCCCCCTGCGTTTGCTCCTATGGTTTCTTTGTGGAAGCACAGCTGGAGTCGGAAACTGTACTCCAAGGAGCCTGCCCCTGAGTGCCACAGCACAGCCAACATTTTAATTTACATTATATATGCATATGCATACAATGTATGCATATATAATTTGCATAATGCATGTATATTTATATATGTGTGCATGTATGCATGTATAATTTTCTACAGTGAGTTGCTATTACCTTTATTTAATTTTTTTTAAGGTGGAGTCTCACTATTTTGCCCAGGCTGGAGTACAATGGTGCGATCTCAGCTCACTGCACCCTCCACCTCCCAGGTTCAAGTGATCCTCCTGCCTCAGCCTCCCAAGTAACTGGGATTACAGGCACACACCACTATACCTAGCTAATTTTTGTATTTTAGTAGAGATGGGGTTTCCCCATGTTGGCCAGGCTGGTCTCAAACTCCTGACCTCAATGATCCATTTGTCTCGGCCTCCCAAAGCGCTGGGATTACAGGCATGAGCCACTACGCCCAGACTATTTTTTAATGTATTTTAATTTTTTTAATTTTATAATAAAGATAGAATCTCACTATGTTGCCCAGGCTGGTCTACAGCTCTTAGCTTCAAGTGGTCCTCCCACCTCAGCCTTCCAAAGTGCTGGATTACAGGCATGAGCCATCGCGCCCAGCCTGATATTACCTTTATTATAAGGCAGACATCAAGGCCCGCCTGTGTCTCTCTTTGGGCGTTCACTCTGCTTGTTTGTGTTCACGTCATGTTGACTGGCTGCCAGCAGGCTGCCCAGAGGCTCTGCAGTAGACAGGGGTCCTACGCGTGGCCACAGGGTGGACCAGAGCCAGGGGACCTTAGAGGACAAAGGGGGCCTTGATGAAAGCCCTGGTCAGCTGGTCAGTAGAAAGCACTGCTGCTCTGCTTGTCACCCAAGTCAGGGACGCGCAGGGGCCGCGGGGCCGCTCTCTGCTGCTGGTTCCTGGGGAGGCTCTGGAATTTGAAGCTGGCTGTTGGGGGGCAGAGCTGGGAGGCTTGCGCAAACCACCTCCCACCTGCTGGTTTGCTGCAGCTGTCCCGGGAGAGGACCAAAGGCCACTGAGGGAGGGAGGAAGGGAGTAGGCAGCTGCTGGTGGTGGGCACGGGGCCAGAACCGGGACGGCGGGTGGAGGGTGTGCGTGCGGGCCCTGACAGGTGGGGCTTTGTGTCCTGGATGCCCAAGCAGATCTCCCCCTAGTGCGGCTTCCTGTCAGCTGGAGTGCACTTGCGCGCTTGGCTGCCTGCCCATCCCTCACCCGTCGAGGGGCTGCACCGAGAACTCATCCCCCCGCTGCAGACGCAGCACGATGGACTTCCCCTTGGAGCCTGGAGCCCACGCACGCATGCCCAGCCACTCTCTTTGCAGGGCTGAGGACCTTCTGCGTGTGTGATGAGGGGGGTCTCCCTTTCCCACCCACCCAACAGCTCTGCAAGCTCCTGTCCTGCCCTTGGGGAGGACCCGAGTCTTTGCCCCCAGTTTAGCGGAGGAGAGAGACTCCTAACTAAGAAGTAGACTGAGTGAGTTTAGTGGCTCAGGTGTGGAGGGGATAGCAAGCAGCCTTTGGAGGAATGAGAGGCCTCTTTCTAGCTGGGGAGGATAAGCTTACAAAGGTGGTACCACATAGGCTGGCCTGGAAGAACTCTTACAGCCCACGGCTCAAGAGAGAAAATCCAGGGCTCCAGAGAGAAAATTCAATGGTGAAAACATCACATGGAAAGGCCTGGAGGCATGGGAGACAGCCAGGTTCTGGGAACAGGGAGGGTTGGGGAAAAGAGGCTGGGAAGAGAGGAAGGCAAAGGAGGCTGAGAAGGAACGTTGGGCTCAGCTTGTTTATCATCAGAGACTTTAAAGGCGGAGAGACTGGCAAGAGCCAGATGTGTTTTTTGTTTATTTGTTTGTTTTGTTTTGTTTGAGACAGAGTCTCACTCTGTTGCCCAGGCTGGAATGCAATGGCACGATCTTGGCTCACTGCAACCTCCACTTCCTGGTTTCAAGTGATTCTCTTGCCTCAGCCTACCAGGTAGCTGGGATTACAGGTACCTGCCACCATGACTGGCTAATGCTGTATTTTTAGTAGAGACAGGGTTTCACCATGTTGCCCAGGCTGGTATTGAACTCCTGACCTCAGGTGATCCTCCTGCCTTGGCCTCCAAAAGTGATGGGATTTATAGGCATGAGCCACCATGGCCAGGCCAGATGTGTTTTAGAAAAATAGATTTTCACAGCAGGATAAATAAGAGGTGGGAACAAGACAGACCAGCAAGGAGGTAAACTGGGAAGTTATTGTAAGAAGTTCAGACATGAGAAAGGCGCTGGGGCCCACAGGGTTGGCTCCTGCTTCTGGGAGGTGCCTCTAGACTCCTGGAGGGAAGGCCAGGGGCTGCCTGAGACTTTTGGTGACAGCCTCAGAGTGGACCAGACAGCCTGAAAATCCTGCCACCACAAATACTCAGAAATGCTCAATAAAGAAAACAAATTTCCTTTTAGACACATAGCAAAGCTCATCAAGCCAGGAGTAGTGGCTCATGCCTGGAATCTCAGCACTTTAGGAGCTGAGGCCGGAGGATCATTTGAGTCTGGGAGTTTGAGGACAGCCTGGACAACATAGCAAGACCCTGTATCTAAAAAAAAAAACCTAAAAAAATTGCCAGGTGTGGCGGCAAACACCTGTACTATAGTTTCAGCCACTCGGGAGGCTAAGGCAGGAGGATGGCTTGAGCCCAGGAGGTCAAGACTGCAGTGAGCCAGGACTGCACCAGTGCCCTCCCGCCTGGACAACAGAGTGAAACTCTGTCTCAAAAACAAAAAAATGAAAACAAATGCTCATCAGTTGATAAGAGAATCTCTCTCTCCCCTTCCTGATCTCCTTCCAGCATTTTCCAGGGCCCCTCCCAAATACCAAATAAGCTCCCTGCTCTGACATCCTTGTCTCAGAGTCTGCTTCCATGGGAACCCCAGCTAAGAGGAATTCTTCAATACATGACGTTAGAGCAACTGGTTCTGCACAGGGAGAAATAAAATTAGAATATTACTTTATGCCTTAACTAAAAATAAATTCCAAGTGTATTAAAGGCCTAACTACGAAAACCAAAGCTTTTAAACTTTTCAAACAATATATGAGAGAATATGTTTATGATCTTAGTTCCAATAGGGAAAAAATTCGTAAGACACTGAAAGCATATAAATAAAGGAAGATGTTGATAAAATTGACAACTTTGTCAACAGAAGATGTCATTGTACATAAAAGGGCCATAGGCTGGGGCTGGGCATGGTGGCTCACGCCTATAATCCCAGAAATTTGGGAGGCCAAGGTGGGTGGATCCCTTGAGGCCAGGAGTTCGAGACCAGCCTGGCCAAAAAACCCTATTTCTACTAAAAATACAAAAATTAGCCAGATGTGGTGGCACACACCTGTAATCCCAGCTACTAGGGAGGCTGAGGCACAAGAATTGCTTGAGCCTGGGAGGCAGAGGTTGCAGTGAGCCGAGATCATGCCGTTGCACTCCAGCCTGGGCGACAGAGACTCTGTCTCAAAAAAAACCCAAAAGGCCACAGGCTGAATAAGCTATTTGTGGTACAGAAAACTGACAAAGAATTGGGAATCGAACCAGGGGGCGGTGGCTCACGCCTGTAATCCCAGCATTTTGGGAGGCCGAGGCGGGTGGATCACGAGGTCAGGAGATCGAGACCATCCTGGCCAACATGGTGAAACCCCGTCTCTACTAAAAATACAAAAAATTAGCCAGGCGTGATGGCACGTGCCTGTAGTCCTAGCTACTCAGGAGGTTGAGGCAGGAGAATCACTTGAAACCGGGAGGCAAAGGTAGCAGTGAACCAAGATCGTGCCACTGCACTCCAACCTGGGTGACAAGAGTAAGACTCCATCTCAAAACCAAAAAAGAAAGAAAGAAAGAAAAAAGAATTGGGAATCCGAATGTATGAAGAGCTAGCACAGAGATGTAAGAAGGAAGCAGCAATCCAATGGAAAAGTGGGCAGACATCAGTAGACATTTCACAGAAGAGGAAATGTGAACTGTAACGAACATATGCAATACCGTTTCACAGCAGAAATTTAAAAGCGCAACAAACAAGTATCAGCAAGTAGATGGAGTGGCCGGGGCACCTGTTCCCTGGTGTTGGAAGTGTCCAGTGTCTCCACTACGATGGAAATCAATTTGGAAATAGAAGTTTGGTTTTTAGGGGTTTTTTTGGTAGAAATGGGGTCTCACTATGTTGCCCAGGCTGGTCTCCAACTCCTGGGCTGAAGTGATCCTCCCACCTCGGCCTCCCACAGTGCTGGGATCATGCACCATGCCCAGCCTGAAAATAGATTCTTAAATGTGCATACTTTGGGCCCCAGCATTCCACTTCTAGGGACACATGGACAAGGATGTGTAATCAGGATTATTCACCAAAGCACAGAATAATTCATTTTTAATTATAAAAAGTCAAAAGCAACCTAAGTGTCCATCTGTATGAGAGTAGCCAAATACACTGGTAGTATGAGATACTCATCAATGGTTTATATGTAATTAACATGAATTAGCTCTGAAAATCTGTAAATACTGGGCCCAAAAAAGCAAGTGGGGGTTCAGCTTCTGCTTAGGATATAAGAAAAAAAAAATAGAGAGCAAATAGCTGAAATGGTACTGCTTTTTATATACTTTTTTTTTTTTTTGAGATGGAGTCTTGCTCCGTTGCCCAGGCTGGAGTGCAGTGGCATGCTCTTAGCTCTCTGCAACCTCTGCCTTCCCACCCAGTTCAAGCAATTCTCCTGCCTCAGCCTCCCAAGTAGCTGGGATTATAGTCGCACGCCACCACACCTGGCTAATTTTTTGTATTTTTAGTAGAGACAGTTTCACCATGTTGGTCAGGCTGGTCTCAAACTCCTGAGCTCAGACAATCCACTCACCTTAGCCTCCTAAAGTGCTGGGATTATAGGTGTGAGCCACCATCCCCAGCCCCCTCCCCCCTTTTTTTAATATAGAGATGGAGTCTCACTATGTCGCTCAGGCTAGTCTTGAACTTCTGGCCTCATGCAGTCCTCCTGCCTCAGCCTCCCAAAGTGCTGGGATGCGTGAACCACCATGCCTTGCCAAGACGAGGAATTCACTTCAGAGAATTACACAGCTTGTTCAAGTTCATGTTAGCGGGTCGGCTGCAGAGCAAGGATTCAACCCCAGCTCCACTACCTTTCATTAGGGAAGTTTTGTGAACTGTCAAGTGCTGTACAAATGTCCATTTGTTTCTCTTTTCTCCTTAATGAACTTCAGAGACCAGAACACACACCTTAACAAATTAGGAGCAAGTGTTCTTTTTCTATAATACCAGGTGGCAAGGATGGGGAGGGATGGGAGGTTCACAGATGTCAGTGATGTCCAGCATCAGGTGGAGGACATGGTGCTATGAGATGGGGCATGCTGCACCTCCAGAGGCTCCGGGCCCCCGATATCTTTCTCCGTGCCGGAAAGCTGGGAGCCCTGAGTGGTCTGTTTTGAGCTGGCTTTCTCCTACCCCTCAAGCCTCCCCAGGGTGCATCTGTACACACATGTACCCATGCACGCACCCTGCTCCCCTGTGCATCTCCCCAACTAGCTCAAGTGAAGGTCTTTGCTTCTCTTGCTTGGTCTTTCGCTCAGACTAGTCCCTGCTCAGGAAGCCCTTTTGTGGTCACAAGAGACCATTACAGCTCATTTGGTCAAACAGCCCCCAAAGCACCTCGAAGACCCTTCATAAATCTCAAGGAATGATGAATACCTCTTGCAGGTAATTTAAGAGGTATTCCTTGCCTGACCAGCAGAGCGGGGACAGATTGGCACACACTCCCTGCAGGGCAGCAGTGTGGGCGCACATCAGCAAGGAGAAGGTGACAACATGGACAGAATAGCTTGCTCCTGTTCCTGAGTTTTGTAGCAGGTGTGTTTTGGAGCGTGTGTGTGTATTTTCTTGCTCTATCAGTGCTTTATTAAGCATCCCAAGGTCAAAGACCTGCATATGCAGCTAAAACTCTTGTCTCCTGGGAAATGGGAGTATTAATTCCCTCTGGGCTGCAGTTTTTTGTTTTGTTTTCTGTCTGTAAAATGAGGATGTTGGCCAGGCACAGTGGCTCACACCTGTCATCTCAGCACTTTGGGAGGCTGAGGCAGAAGGATGGCTTGCTTGAGCCCAGGAGTTCAAAACCAGCCTGGACAACATAGTGAGATGCCACCCTTAGAAAAAAATTTTTAAAAACTAGTTGGCTGTAGTGGCATGTAGCTTCCTGTAGTCCCAGCTACTCAGAAGGCTGAGGCGGGAGGATTGCTTAAGCCCAGGAGTTTGAGGCTGCAGTGAGCTATGATCGCACCACTACCTGGGTGACAGAGCAAGACACTGTCTCTTAAAAAAAAAAAAATTAGGGTGGGCCGGGTGTGGTGACTCACACCTGTAATCCCAGCACTTTGGGAGGCCAAGGTGGGTGGATCACGACATCAGGAGTTCAAGACCAGCCAGGCCAAGATGGTGAAACCCCATCTGTACTAGAAATACAAAACTTAGCTGGGTGTGGTGGCGTGCGCCTGTAATCCCAGGTACTATGGCACTCCAGCCTGGGTGACAGAACACGACTCTGTCTCAAAAAAAAAGAAAAAAAAGAGAGAGAGAGAGAAGGTGTTGCTTTTGATAAATAGCTTTCATACATTTAAATTTATTTATTTAACGGACGTTTATTGACCTCTTTCCATGGGCAGGGACTGTGCCAGCCCTGGGGAGATGGTGAGTGTACAGGACAGGACCAGATGCCACCTTTATGTGTCTGGTGGGTGAAGAGATGTTCAAAATGAAATGACAAGCATGATACAGTCATAAAGAAGAGCAGGTGCTGGCCAGGCACTGTGGCTCATGCCAGCAATCCCAGCACTTTGGGAGATGGCAGGACGCTTAAGACCGGGAGTTCAAGGCAAGCCCCGCCAACATACTAAGACCTTGCCTCTACAAAAAAAAAAAAATTAGCCAGGCATGGTGGTATGCATCTATAGTCCCAGCTACTCAAGAGGCTAAGGCAGGAGGATCACTTGAGCCTGGGAGGTCGAGGCTGGAGTGAGCTATGGTTGTGTTTTGGTGCTGTGGTGCTGTGGGGTAGATAATGGGAGAAACACCCAGGTCTGGGGACTGCAGGAAGGGAAGTTTCGGCTGAGATCTGAAGGAAGGGTAGGAATTAGCTGGAAGAGGTCAAGAAGAGCATTCTTGGTGGTGGTCCCAGCATATGCAAAGGCCAGAAGGTGGAGAAGATGCTTCTCATTGCGGAAACGGTACAGAGCACCTGCAGGGTTGACAAGAAGGGGATTAGGGGCAGATGCAAAGGGCCTTGAGGCCCTGCTAAGAAAGTTATATTTTATCACCGGGCGCAGTGGCTGACATCTGTAACCCTAGCACTTTGAGAGGCTGCGGTGGGCGGATCACCTGAGGCCAGGAGTTCAAGACCAGCTTGGCAAACATGGCCAAGCCCTGTTTCTACTAAAAATACAAAAATTAGCTGGACATGGTGGTGCCTGCCTGTAATCCCAGCTACTCGGGAGGCTGAGGCATGAGAATCACTTGAACCTGGGAGGTAGAGGTTGCAGTGAGCTGAGATCGCATCACTGAACTCCAGCTTGGGCAACAGAGTGAGACTCTGTCTAAAAAAAAAAAAAGTTTTATTTTATCTTAAGGACAGTAGCAAACCTTCAAATGGTTGGAAGCAGAGGAATGTTATGATCGCATCTGTATTTAATAAAAAAAATCTGTCTGGCATACAGTGGCGACCCCATAAAGATTTGAAGGAGGTGAGAGGATGGATGAAAGAGAGCCTTCAGTGTGAAGAATGGGTTGGCAGGGATTGGAGGTGAACAAGGGATCCGTTAGGATGGTGACCCCAGAGGTGGAGAGAAAGGTGACCACAGAGGCGGAGAGAAATGGATAGAGATATTTACAACCCGGAGTTTCGGCTGGGTGCAGTGACTCATGCCTGTAACCCTAGCATTTTGGGAGGCCAAGGTGGGCAGATTGCCTGAACTCAGGAATTCGAGACCAGCCTGGGCAACATGGTGAAACCCCGTCTCTACTAAAAATATAAAAAATTAGCCGGATATGGTGGCAGGCGCCTGTGATCCCAGCTACTCAGGAGGCTGAGGCATGAGAATCCTTTGAACCCAGGAGGTAGAGGTTGCAATGAGCTGAGATCGAGCCACTGCACTTCAGCCTGGTGACACAGTGAGATTGTGTCTCAGTAAATAAATAAATAAATAAATAAATAAATAAATGTTGGAGTTTCGAGGACTTGGTCATTGAGAAGATGTGAGAGGGAGGCTAGTCACAGACTATTTCCAGGATCCTGGCTTTGGCTACAGCTGAAAGTAGGATGATGTCACAGATTTGCAGAGGTGGTCAGGAGTGGATTTGGGACATCTTGATTCTGAGGTCATTGAGATATTGCTAAGCAGATCTGGAGGTCAGAGAGATGGACGTTAGGTTGGAGTATAGGCGGTAGATAAAGGCATGGGCTGTTGGAGACCACCAAAGGAGAGACTGCAGAGGTCAAAGGGGGTCTGGGTCTACCTTGAGGACACCAGCATTTAACGTACAGGTTGAGAAGAAGCTAATCAAGAAAATGAAAATGAAGAGGGAAAGGAAGGAAGCCAAGAATGCCTGGCCCATGGAGGTCAGGGAAGGAGGTCTCATGGAGGGTGGAGTGGCAAGTCCTGGAAAACAAGCTCTAGTTCGATGGGAACTAACTGAAAAAGTGGAAAAGTAAATCTCTGGATTTTGCAAATAGAGATTTATTGTTGTCTGGGCACAGTGGCCCCCGCCGGTAATCTCAACACTCTGGGAGGCCAAGGCCTAAGGATCACTCGAGCCCAGGAGTTCGAGACCAGCCTGGGCAGCAGAATGAGCTCTACAAAAAAATAGAAAAATGAGTCAGGTGTGGTGGTGCGTGCCTGTCGTCCCAGGCAGGAGGCTGAGGTGGAAGGATCGCTAGGGCCAGGAGGTCAAGGCTGCAGTGAGCCATGATCACACACCTGAATTCCAGCCTGGGTGACACGGGGAGACCTCATCTCAAAACAAAACAAAATCAAACAAGATTTATTGTTGACCTAGCAAGAGTGGAACCTGTGAAACAAAGATCGTCAGTGAAGACAGGTGTTTCAAGAAGTTTAATTGGGAAAGGAAGGAGGGGGTCATCTCTGGAGGAGACTATGAGGCTGAAGATGGTTTGGTTTTGTTTTGAAGTTAGGTATCTTTGTTTAAAAGCAGGTGGGGATAGAGAATGGTTGACAGAACTGGGCTAGTTTTTGTGTGTGTGAGAGAGACGAAATCTCACTCTGTCGCCAGGCTGGAGTGCAGTGGCGTGATCTGGGCTCACTGCAACCACCGGCTCCCAGGTTCAAGCGATTCTCCTGCCTCAGCCTCCTGAGTAGCTGGGATTACAGGCACGTGCCACAACGCCTGGCTAATTTTTGTATTTTCAGTAGAGACAGGGTTTCACCTTGTTGGCCAGGATAGTCTTGATCTCTTGAGCTCCTGATCCGCCTGCTTTGGCCTCCCAAACTGCTGGGATTACAGGCGTGAGCCAGCATGCCCAGTGGGGATTGGCCTAGTTTTTAATAGCAAAACCAAACATCCCATAATACTAGCCTCCTTGGCTATTGTTTTAGGCTACTATTACCTTCTTGCTTATCAAGGTGCTGACTTCTTAAGGTTAGGTAGGTGCCTGGAATTTCTGTTGAAGGAATTTACAATTTTCCTTTATTTCCATGATGCAGTGCCCTGCAGGCCCCTAGGAGGGGGTCTCTGCTCCATCTGAAAGCAGGAGCTGGAGGAGCATGGGCCTGGCTGCTGCTCCATGCCAACCAGATGGCCCAGCAGATAATCGGCAAGGAACACAAGCTTCAGCCGTGGCTGGTGCCCTGTATCAGCTTCATAAGAATAAAGGAGGCCGGGCGCAGTGACTCGTACCTGTAATCCCAGCACTTTGGGAGGCCGAGGCAGGCAGATCGCTTGAGGTCAGGAGTTCAAGACCAACCTGGCCAACATGGCGAAAGCCCATTTCTACTAAAAATACAAAAATTAGCCAGGCGTGGTGGTGGGGGCCTGTAATCCCAGCTACTCGGGAGGCTGAGGCAGGAGAATTGCTTGAAGCCAGGAGGCGGAGGTTGCAGTGAGCCAAGATTGTGCCACTGCATTCTAGCCTGGGTGACAACAGAGTGAGACGCTGTCTCAAAAAAAAAAAAAGGACTATGACTGCTCCTTCATGGCTGCCATCCACATCTTGGGTGAAATGTCTCTTGCTAATTTGCAATAACAAGGGACAGAGAATTCTGTAAGGTGTAGTCCAGCTCAGCTATGCTCACAGAATACAAATTCATCACAGAGGCCACTTCATTTTTAAGAAAGTATTTATTAGCAGATCCAGGTACTGTTTTTAGGATGTTGGGCTAAACTGTGAGTTAGAATGAGTCCATCCTCATAGAATGTAGGTTCCACTAGAGAAATCAGACAATAAGCAAGTTTATCTCTGATATGACGCCATATTGTAATAAGCACTATGGAAAGAAAAAAGGAAAGAAAGAATAGTAAGTCACGGGGTGGGAGCTGGGAAAGAAGGAGGTTATATGAGAGAGGGTGCGTGATTGGAAAACCATTTGATGAAGTCCATTTGATCAGAGGCCATAATGAACTGATGGAACCAGAGAAGCAGGGATCATGAGAAAGAGGTTTTGTTTTTGTTTTTTGTTTTTTTCAGGCAGAGGAAACAGTAGGCACAAGGTCTCCAAAGCAGGAGTAAACTTGTTCAAGAAATGCAAGAATGCCAGAGTAGCTGGAGCACTGAGTGGGGCAGAGAGTGGTAGAGATGAAGCTGGAGAATCAGGCAGCAACAGAGAATAGTCATTCTGTGACCTGTCCAGTGATTCCCTTGAAGACCCTATTTGAAAGGCTTGTCTCTCTCTTTTTACTTTTTATTTATTTATTTATTTATTTATTTATTTTTTTGAAATGGAGTCTTGCTCTGTCACCCAGGCTGGAGTGCAGTGGCACAATCTCGGCTCACTGCAACCTCCGCCTCCCATATTCAAGCCGTTCTTCTGCCTCAGCTACCCTGAGTAGCTGGGATTACAGGCACCCGCCACCATGCCACATTAGTATTTGTATTTTTAGTAGAGTCAAGGTTTCGCCCTGTTGGCCAGCCTGGTTTCGAACTCCTGACCTCAGGTGATCCACTGCCTCAGCCTCCCAAAGTGCTGGGATTACAAGCATGAGTCACCATGCCCAGCTAAAAGACTTGTCTTTTTTGACCTTACTTAAAGTCTCCCAGTGCTACATGCCTTTTTGTTGCATATTGTATTTTATTTTTTAAATTTTGAGACGGAGTTTCACTCTTGTCCCCCAGACTGGAGTGCAATGGCACGATCTCGGCTCACTGCAACCTCTGCCTCCTGGGTTCAAGTTATCCTCCTGCCTCAGCCTCCTGAGTAGCTGGGATTACAGGCGTTCACCACCACACCCAGCTAATTTTTGAATTTTTAGTAGAGACAGGGTTTCGCCATGTTGGCCAGGCTAGTCTCGAACTCCTGACCTCAGGTGATCCGCCCACCTTGGCCTCCCAAAGTGCTGGGGTTACAGGCATGAGCTACCGCAACTGGCCTATTTGTTGCATATTTTAACATCACAGTTGCCTAAGGTCATAGATAACAGTTGTATTTTCAGTAGAGATGGGGTTTCACCATGTTGGCCAGGATGGTCTCCATCTCTTGAGCTCTTGAAACGCCCGTCTCAGCAAACAATAGACTAGCATAAAGCTTTAAAGGAAAGGCTAAAGAATGAGATGTCCATAGGGGGCTTTTATAAGCTCTGATGTACTCCTGGCATCCAGATAGCCATGTTGGGTTGGCTGTGTGCATGCCCAGGAGAGACTTGAGAAGGCAATAATAACTCCCCTTGGACTGACCTTGAGGCTCTGTGCAAGCAGAAAGTGAAAGCTGAGGCAGAGTTAGAAATTGCTTGGTTGGATGTTGAAAGTTTCCAGGGATCCAGAGCCTCTCAGCAAAGAGTAGATGTATTGGTTCCAAGCGGTTAAGGAAATCTGTCTAATTATTAGCTAACCACTAAGTTAACTGCACAGAGAATTCACTGGCCAGGCATGATGTAGAATTCAGACTTTGCATAATTATGAGGAAAGTCACTGAACCAACAGAAACCATAATAAACAACAGAAACAACAAACCCTGCAGAGGAGGCAGAATCTGACTTCCAGCATGACCACATTATATTATTTGAAATGTCTGGTTTTGAACAAAAATTATGAAACATGCAAAGAAAGAAAAAAATATGGCCCTTAGGGAGAAAAAGCAATCAATGCTAACAGTTAAAAAAAAAAAAAAAAGAACAAAGCTGGTGGACTCCCCTGATTTCAAAACTTACCACAAAGCTGCAGGAGTCAAAGCAGTGTTACTGGCATAAGGATAGAAACATAGTACAGGAATGGAATTGAGTGTCCAGAAATCAACTCACATGTCTGCTGTCAATTGATAGTCAAGAAGGGTGGCAAGGCTTCACACCATATGCAAAAGTTAACTCCAAATGGATCAGAAACTTAAATGTAAGAGCTAAACCTATAAAACTCTTAGAGGGAGCCGGGCGTGGTGGCACACGCCTGTAATCCCAGCACTTTGGGAGGCCAAGACAGGCGGATCACAAGGTCAGGAGTTCAAGACCAGCCTGGCCAACTAGTGAAACCCCATCTATACTAAAAATATTTTAAAAATTAGCCAGGCGTGGTGGTGGGCGCTTATAGTCCCAGCTACTCAGGAGGCTGAAGCAGGAGAATTGCTTGAACTCAGGAGGCAGAGGTTGCAGTGAGCCAAGATCCAGCTACTGTACTCCAGCCTGGGCAACAGTGCAAGACTCTGTCTTAAAAAAAAATAAAATACTTGGCCGGGCATGGTGGCTCACGCCTGTAATCCCAGCACTTTGGGAGGCTGAGGCGGGCGGATCACCTGAGGTCAGAAGTTCAAGATCAGCCTGGCCAACATGGTGAAACCCTATCTCTATAAAAAAAAAAAAAATACTTAGAGGGAAACGTAGGTGTAAATCTTCATGAGCTTGTTTAAGCAATGGCTTCTTAAATGTAACATAAAAGCATGAACAACCAAAGAAAAAATAAACTGTTCTTCAACAATATTAAAAATGTTTTTGCTTCAAAGGACACTATCAAGAATATAAAAAGGACCAAGCATGGTGGCTCACACCTGTAATCCAGCGCTTTGGGAGGCCAAGGTAGGCAGATCACTGGAGATTGGGAGTTTGAGACCAGCCTGGGGAACAGGTAAAACCCTGTCTCTACAAAAAATACAGACGTTAACCAGGTGTGGTGATGCGCCTGTAGTCCCAGCTGCTTAGGAAGCTGTGGCGGGAGGATCATTTGATCCCAGGCAGTGGAGGTTGCAGGGAGCTGAGATCTTACCACTGCAGTCCAGCCTGGACGGCAGAGCAAGACTGTCTTTCTATTTTTTTTTTTTTTTTT
>CAUYLG010051803.1:0-31757 GCA_963573385.1 Cacajao melanocephalus | reverse complement strand
TAATGCCTCGGGAGTGGAAGTAAGGCACCTTCCCAGAAGTATGCCAGTGTATAAAACGCCAAGTTAAGAGGTCAAAGCTGAGCACTTGGTCCTCTTTCAAGTTTGTGCTTTCCTTCTTTTTTTTCTTTCCTTCTTTTCTTTACTGTTCTAAAACTTTTTAATAAGCTTTCACTCCTGCTCTGAAGCTTGCCTTGGTCTCTTTGTCTGCCTGTACCTTTTAGTCGAATGATTTCTTTTGAGGAGGCAAGAATTGAAATTGCTGCAGACCCGTCTGGATACACCACCAGTTAATCAAGGTAACTGGGATCTCTGCCACTGCTAACAGTTTCTTCACATTTTTTTTTTCCTAAAAGCCAATTTCACTAGCTATATCAAAATTATTACTTCTTTAGTTACCTTTAAGCAATTTCACATTCATTATGGGAACTAACCACTTCTGAAGATGTAAGTTTAATTAGTATTCTATGTATTCCATTTACTAAACCATGAATGAAGGTTTTCTTAAGATGAACCTCATAATCTCATGCAATGTAGCAGAACTTATTGTCAGCTTAAATAATTTATCATTTATCTTTGGAGACTAGGGATGGCACAATAATTTAGTTCAGTCTTGCCTCAGAAATGCTGATCATCAAATGAGGAATAGTTTCTGCAGGGAACTCAGTTGTTGACACTCCTCAGTCTTGAGGTCACTAAATCTGCCACTCAGTATCAACCCCTCTTAACTCTCCTGTCATCTTTGATTTACCCATGATTCTGTATTCTTCTGCATCTGCACTTGGAAAACCCCTACAGGGTATGCTCAGTTCCATATCATGCACCTTTTGTATATACATAAACGTGAATTTAGTCATAAGCTGTAGCATCACCTTTCACCTACTGCTATTCTTGACTTTCATCCCTGTGCCTGGTTACATATGAGTAGGTAGTTCCTGCTCTAAACAGAAGCCTAGTCCAAATCACTTTGTTTACCTAATTTACATCTTCTGGTTCAATTCACTGGAACAAACTCGGGTGCAAAGCTTCATTGCAAAAGATAGGCTTTCTCTTTCCCAATAGTTCCCTCACCTGCCAGGTACCCTGCACTTTTCCATATATTATTAATAAGGATCCAATGACCCAAAATGTTTTCTAACTCTGTGTATATTATAAGCTTTCTCTTCACTCGGATATATTTGCTTGTGACACTTGTTTTGATTAGCTTTATCATAATATTGCTGCTATGCTAATTACCTTTATCACACATTTTCATTGGTAGCATTCTTCTAATCAGGTAAAAATAACTCTTGTGAATTTCCTCTGAATTCCCACCTCCTCTACCCTAGAAACCAAAGGGGTTTCTAGTTGAACTGATAAGTTGTCCAATTTTGTTCCATTGTGACTGTAGAAGATACTTTGCATGATTTCTATCCTTTTAAATTAAGTTTTGTTTCATGGCATATGATGTGGTTTATCCTGGACTATCCCCATGCACACTTCAGTAATATGCATATTGTCATTGGTGTAATATTCTGTAGATGTCTATTAAGACTAGTTGGTTCATAGTTTTCTTCTAATCTCCTATTCTCTTCTTGATCTTCTGTCTTGTTCTACCCATTACTGAAGGTTATTTTCTGTATCTTCATTTCTGTTTTTGCTGTTCACATTTTGATGCTCTGTTACTAGGTACAGATATATTTATAATTCTTATATCTTATTGTTGGATTAGCCCTTTTATCACCATACAAAGTCCTCTTTAACTCTAGTAATCACTTTTTAAAATTCTCTTATGTCTGAGTATAGCCACTCCAGTTTTCCTGATGTTGCTGTTTTTACAGTATTTTTCATCCCTTTATTCTCATTTGATTTGTGTCTTTGAATTGAATGCGTTTTTCCTGTAGACAATGTTTTGTCATATTTTTAATGCAGTGTGAAATTTTTTTTTTTTTTGTAAGTAGCGATAAAGCCTTGCTGTGTTGCCCAGGCTGATCTTTATCTAACTGCTGAGCTCAGGTGATCTTCCTACCTTGGCCTCCCAGAAAGCTAGGATTAGTGGCAGGAGCCACCATGCCTGGCCAGTCTGTTTTTATTTGTTTAATCCGTCTACATTTAATGTTATTGATACAGTCAAATTTATATATGGCATTTAAATGTTTGTTTTCTACGTTTCTTTTATATTCTTTCTTCCTTCTTTGCTGTTTTGTTTTGCACTATTTTGAAATTGTAGTGTTTTAATTGTATTAATGATTATTTTAGTATTTCTTTATAATTTCTGCATGGTTTACCAAATATTCTTTGACTTAAAAATAAGCTTTGGATTTATGCTAGCTCAGTTCCAGTAATATATGAAAATATTTCTCCTATATAGCTCTATTTTACTTTGTAATATTGTTGTTACACATATGACATCCACTAATGTTAGAAACCCCACCATACGTTGTTACAGTTATTACTTTTCCATCTGTCATCATTTCCTTAGAACATTACAGCTTTGCTCCCACCCACCTCTCTTGTACTATTTTGGCACATATACATATATTATATTTTACAGCAATACATAATCTATATATTATATGCTTTCTTTTTAAATAAGAAAAAATGAGAAAAGATACACTTACAATGTCTTCTATAGTTTAAATAATTACCTTTTTAATTGGTGTTCTTTGTTCACTTATATCGTTCCTGATTACTCTATGAGGTTACTTTTGCTTTTAGCCTGAAGAACGTTTTCAGTATTTTCTGTAAGGTAGGAGTGCTGGCTACAAATTCTCTCAGCTTTTGCTTTTCTGAGAAAGTCTCTATTTTGCTTTTATTTTTGAGAGAGCGTTTTGCGGGCTATAGGAGGCTGAGAAGTCTTTGTTTCATTCGTTCCCTTTGAGCACTATGAATCTGTTATTCCACTGCCTTCTGTCCATTGTTTCTGTTGAGAAATTCACTGAATAACTCACTGGGTTGATTTGTAAGTGGACACATTATCTTCCTCGTTATCTGAAGATTTTTCTCCTTGTGTTTGATTTTCAGTGTTTTACTATAATGTGTTAGTGTGTGGATTTCTTTGTGTTTATACCACTTGGAGTTCACTGAGCTTCATGGATGTGTAAGTCATTGAGTTTTAATTAAATTTTGGAAGCTTTCAGGCATTATTTATTTGAGTAGCTTTTCTTATCCTTTCTCTCTGTTGTCTTTCTGGTACTTCTATTATTTCTAAGTTGGTGCCTTTAATGGTATCCCATATTTCTGTGAAGCTCTGTTCTTTTTTCTGAAAATGGTTTCTCTGTTTTCCAGCTTGCATAATCTCTATTGATCTGTGTTCAATTTTGGTAATTATTTTATCTGCTAGTTCAATATATTATTGAGTCTCTCTAGTGATTTTTTAAAGTTTCAGTTATAGTTTTCAACTTAAGAGTATTTGGTTAATTTTTATAATTTCTATTAATATTCTCTCTTTGATGTGGCATTGTCTTTTTTTTTTAAATCATGCTATGTTTTAATGTCGTGAGCATATTTATACTGGTTACTTTGAAATTATTTTTTGTTAAATTCAACATCTGTTTGCTCTTAGTCAGATTGGTCCCCATTGTACGAGTTATATGTTTCCCTCTTTGTATGACTCGTCTTATGTTGGAAACTGGATATCTTAGAAAATAAATTGCAGCAACTCCAGGTACTGGTCCCCACATTCTTCTGAGGCTTAATATTGTGATCTGCTTGTTTATTTGTTTTGTGACTGGCTGGATTATTTTAGTGAAGTCTGTTTGCCACCCACCCCCTGACACACATAATGTTCAGCCTGTGAGGCTGCTCCTCAGGGTTGGGCAGTTTAGGGGTGTGCCCACAGTTACTCTGGGAAGATAGTGATCCTAGAAGGGCTATATTCCATTTTTTTTCCAAAGCATATTCAACTGTTAAAATCTAATAGCCATTGCTCTAACATTTTTAATAATGCCCTGGGACATACTTCTTTTTATAAACTAATCCAACTCAATTAAGCCTACTTCAAAAATACCGTTTCTGGGGTTAATTTTTTAATACTTATTCCGATTCCAGGAGGAATCAGTTCTCCTGTTCTCTAGTTCTCTTTTGCAAACAAGCTAGCCTGTAGTTTAGACAGCATCTCAGTTAGAGCTGTGACTCTCCATTAGATCTGTGAATATCTTACCAATTGTCTTCTCTACAACCTCTTCAAATGCTGAAGAAATAAGTCTTTGGACCCTACTATTCTTGTCATGTGATTCCTGAAGTAAGGCCCTCAGTGAGCGCACGCTGGGCAGAGGAAGGCACCCCCTCACCTGTCTAATGCACTCTCTGGGACTTGGCTTCAACAACAGGCATGTGGGAGCAGGATGAGAAATACTGACTTCTGTTGAACAGGAAGAAAGCCTTTCAGCTTGGGAGAAATGAAATCCTGTGTTCTTCGCTGTGGTCTTCTGGAGCAGAGCCTTCACCTCACAGAGCTGAGGGCACTGGGAGGAGGAAGGGAGCAGTGTTGGTTCAACTACCACAAATTCTTGAGTTCTTTTAAACCAGTTTTTCATACATTGTTTGAATAGGTCTTTATTTGCTGCTTCACCTTCAGC
Organism: Cacajao melanocephalus; assembly: GCA_963573385.1. NCBI lineage: Eukaryota > Metazoa > Chordata > Mammalia > Primates > Pitheciidae > Cacajao > Cacajao melanocephalus. Next base: position 27,201 of record CAUYLG010051803.1, on the reverse strand, counting down.
CAATTTCCAAAGTCTTTAAGTTTTTGTTGTTGTTGTTGTTTTAAAGTTACCCCTAGTTTCATTTGGGAGCATGCTAGCAGAGTTCCTGTGCTCTCATGCCTGAAATTGATCTCCTGACGTCCCACACTGAGGGTTTTGTTGACATTCTTCCTTCTTGGAACACTTTCTAGAGAGAAGATGAAAACAGGGGTAGGGCCCCGCTCTCAAACATCTTACCAATTCACCTATTTTAAGTTTTCTTTAGCTCTCTCATCAGTCCTCTGGCTTAACAATTTTACATCTTCTCCTGGGTGTAGACATTTCAATCTGCAGGTTTTTCTTTTTCCTTTTTTTTTTTTTTTTTTTTTTTCAAAATCTTTCTGGACCTGGAATTTTGCTTTTTTCTATGTGAAAGCCAAGCATTTGAGGTCTATGTTTTCTCATGCTTAGTGAAGAATACTTCTTGAACCTAACAGTCTGGATTGAGAGAAAATAAGTACAAAGAGAGTGTAGCTTGAGAGAGAGAATGCCTTTGAGTTTCTCTAAAAACATCTGGTTATATGTACACGTTACTTCTTTTGCCAGGATTGCCCTCTCCCAAACAAATTGACAAACTGCTGATGACCCTTATGAGATCCAGATCAGATGTCAATCCTGAAACACTGATTGTCTGCCACAGAGGATTAGATTACCCTAGCATGTCTCCCCAGTGTGTGCCTACATGCATTTTTATATTTATTCTTTTACCTTGATATTCCTGTTGTTGTTGTTTCGATTGTCCTACAGCCTCTTTTAGACAGTGAGCACTCATAATGCTGGCTTTGAGGTTCTGTTACTGCACAGTAAATATTTTATGAGTTAAAGGATGAAGATATGAAATAATATCATACTGAACAGAAATCAAGGAGATGTTGGAGACAGGTGTAAGCTGCCTAGAGCACAGTTCATATTAAGGTCTTCTCACAGGAGGAAAAAATTCCAGTTCCTTCAATTTATAGGACATAAAAAGTTTTCATAGAAACTTAGTGCTAATTCTGGGAACAAAAAATCTATTTAGGTCAGTAGAGAGCAGTAAGTTTGAGAGCATTTGGAAGTAAGCAGACAGACTTTTAGTTCTCACTTTGCCAATAAACTTTGTACACAGACTTCTGGTTCTAATCTATTAAGGGTAGGAATGGGAAGGTTCCGTTATGTGATGAATGTTGCCTTCAGCTTAAAATATTAAATTATGCAGCTTTCAAAGATTCAGAACTGTAAGGTTCAAGTTGAGACAGCATTTTTGTAGCATATCAACTTGTATTCTAGTTTCTAAAGATGTGAAACATTTTTTTGTCCTTTCCTCCCTGCTTACCAAGGACCTCAAAAGCAAGTAATTCACATTTCAGGGTCAGTTCTGCAGATTCTTTGCAGTAGCTGAGATTTGTTTCTTCTCTAATTAACTGTATTTGCAACCTATTAGGAATGTTTTCTTCGAACATGCAAGGAATCTGAGAAAACAGGAGGAGATGTGGATGGCTGCCACAGGCCAAGTTTAATGTTCTGGATGATTTTGATTATAGTTGATCATGCACACCTCTTTCCAAATTAGTGTCCAGTGATATCACTTTGCAGCTTTAAATTGTCCATATTGAACACATTTATGAATATTTACATCACAGAAATCAGCAAAGCTGCAATCTTGGCTTTTTTTCCCCCCTAGATTACCCCCACAGAGCCAGTATATCATCACAGCTCTGAATTATTTTATATCACTTTTTGGGACAAAAAGAATTGTGTTATCTGTGATAGAAACCTGGAAACATGCTTCACTTGCAATCAAATTATACTTTACAGCTTGGGAGATTATAAAGCATGCTGGCCTGGGATTTAAGTTCTGAGTTTTCATCCTGGTTCAGCTATCTCTGTCACCTGATATAAACTGCTATATCTTCCTTGGACTCTGTATCAGTTTTAAAACAAAAGCATTGGGTTAAATCATATGGGAGAAAGTTTGCTACTGCTTATCAGTTAAGCTTTAGAAGGAACATATACTAAAAAATACTTGCCTGATAACACCCATAAAATTACATAATGGAAAAAAATAGCCTGGATAATGTCTCTTAAGATGACAAATATTGTGCTATATTGATACAAGAGCACTCCTTTCACGCAGACTCAGTTATCTATACAAGGCAAAAAGAGTTTTTTCATCCCTTGAATATTTACTTAAAATATTTCATTAGCCTTTTATGTAAGTTTATCTTTGTGCTTTTGATATCATTTGTTATTCACACCCCTCTTTCCTTCTTTTCATATGCCTCCTCTGAGATGGTCTGAATCAATTCTGATCTGCACTGCAATTAAAATAATGATTCAGTACGTTTTCTCAAATGCTCATTATCTCAATTTGTCTTATTACTAATTTCTTTTTCTTTCCCCATTTTTTTACATTTGTGTAAAAACTTTGTAGACAACTATGGCAATTTATTCATATATTTTTTATTTATTGTTGCTAAGCAATTTCTCTTTAGTATGAATGGGCAAGAAGACTGGCCCTGGACAAAATTATAGAGCAGGTGAAGCTTGTCTTTCTTACTCTCTCTCTGTCTTCTATTTCTGGTAATAACCGTAATGAAAATGAGAGAAAACAATAAATAACCACCATTGGCTTTGTACTTATCATGTCCAAAGCTCATCATAGATTGAGCTTTCCAGGAGCAGATATTAACACAGAGTTTGAAGTAAAGGGTGTTCAACACCTATGGAAGGAAAAGTCCAATTGTAATGCAGCCCACAAACCCTGAGAATAACTAACTGGTGGGAGCCCTGGAGTGAATATTGGTTGACAGAGTTGAACAACTCTTTTAGCCCTCACCTGCGGCTAAAAGGCTGAGCTTTGATACCCCCACCTTTGTCAGTTACCACATGTGGACCACCCCAGGAAGGTCATGTCCTGAGGTGGGCTCTTCTCGGCAGCAGAGGGAGATCTTGAGATGTCTGACAGTAAGGCCATCTGCTGATGGCTTCCCTGCACCTGGCAGAAACTTTCTTGAATGAGGTTTGGAGCAATGTAGCTACATATTGACCATGCCCCATACACATCTTGTACTGACAATTTCTGTTATTAGATGATAGAAAAATGAAAGATAATCCTTTCCCTGAGTAATTGATGATCCAATCAGTCTTCAGAAGAATGATCCACTGAAAACTTCACATTTCTCAAGAATGTTGCCATTATGTATCTGCATCTTTAGAATGCTTGCTCTCCCTTTCTGGCGTGACTCCAATTAGCCTTTTGTCTGTGCCTCTTCATGGAAGTGCTTCCACCCTTGTCAAGGTCACGAAAGGCTAATACTTTCCCAGATTCAATGGTCAGTCTTCAGTTTGTATCTTATTTAAGCTTTCAGTAACATTTAGCCAAGTTGATTACTTTCTCTTTCTGTAAACACACACTTTCTATGACTTCTAAAACATTGCTTTCTACATTTTTCTTACCTAATCGACTGCAGTTTTTCAGTTTCCTTTGCCTAGTCTTCTTTTACTTTATGACTTCTAAATGTCTGCATGCCACAAAGCTAAGATTTCAGCTTCTTGTCTTTCTGTCAAGATAGGGCATCTCATAAAGTACCATGGCTTAAAATGCCATTCATATGTTGAAGACTTCCAAACTATTTTGGTAGCAATCTGAAAGTCATTTATGTGGGATAGGACTAAGATGTTCAGCACTTAATTGAAGTCCTAACAAAACAACTATGACTAAGCTTACCCATGATCAGACAATGGCAGCTACATGATGACCACCATTTGACTACCAGCGATTAAGAAAATATCAGTTGTAGAGGCAACTCTATTTTATTTATTATTTTATAATTAATTTTCATTTTTACTTTAATGGTTTTTGGGGTACAGGTGGTTTTTGGTTACATGGACAAGTTTTTTAGTGGTGATTTATGAGATTTTGGTGCACCTATCACCCAAGCAGTGTGCATTGTACCCAATGTGTCTTTTATCCTTCCCCTCAAGTCCCCAAAGTCTATTATATCATTATTATGCCTTTGTATCCTGCTATCTTAGCTCCACGTTGTAAGTGAGAACATATGTTTAGTTTTTATTCCCGAGTTACTTCAGTTAGAATAATGGCCTCCAGTTCTCTCCAAGTTGCTGCAAAAGACATTATTTTGTTACTTTCTCTTGGCTGAGTAGTATTCCATGTTGTATATATGTATATCATATTTTCCTTACCTATTTGTTGGTTCCTGGGCACTTAGGTTGGGTCCATATCTTTGCAATTGCAAATTGTACTGCTATAAACATGGGTGTGCAAATATTTTTTTCATATAATGACTTTGTTTCCTTTGGATAGCTACCCAGTGGTGGGATTTCTGGATCAAATGGTTGTTCTACTTTTAGTTCTTTAAGAAATCTCCACGCTGTTTTCTGCAGTGGTTGTATTTGTTTACCTTCCTACCCGAGGTGTAAAAGTGTTCCCTTTTTAACACATCCATAGCAACATCTATTGTTTTTTCACTTTTTAATTGTGGCCATACGTGCAGGATTACTGTGGTATCACATTGTGGTGTTCATTTGCATTTCCGTGATCATTAGTGATGTTGAGCATTTTTTTCATATCTTGAGAATTGTCTATTCATGTTCTTTGCCCACCTTTTAATGAGATTGCTTTTTTCTTGCTGATTTAAGTTTATTGTAGCTTCTGGATATTAGTCCTTTGTCGGATGTATAGTTTTTGAATATTTTGTCCCACTCTGTGGGTTGTCTGTTTACTCTGCTGGATGTTTCTTTTGCTGTGCAGGAAATTTTTGGTTTAATTAGGTCCCATTTACTCATTTCTGTTTTTGTTACGTTTGGTTTTGGGGACTTAGTCGTGAATTCTTGCCTAAACTAATGTCTAGAGAAGTTTTTTCCAATCTTGTCTTCTAGAATTTGTGTGGTTTCAGGTCTTAGATTTAAGTCTTTGACCCATTTGCATTGATGATTTCTTTCAACAGTGTTTTGTAGTCTTCTTTTAGAGATTTTTTACCTCCTTGGTTAAATTTGTAAGTATTTAATTTTTCATTATTTATTATTTTTTTTCAGCTGTTGTAAAAGGAATTGAGTTCTTGACTTGATTCCCAAGTTGGTCATCCTTGATTATAGCAATGCTACTGATTTGTGTACATTGATTTTTGTATCCTGAGATTTTACTGAATTCATTTATCAGATCTAGGAGATTTGTGGATGAGTCTTAGGGTTTCTAGGTATACAATCAGTCATATCATTGGTAAACAGTGATAGTTTGACTTCCTGTTTTTCAATTTGGATGCCCTTTACTTTTTTTCTCTTGTCTGATTGCTCTGACCAGGACTTCCGGTACTATGTTGAATAGAAGTGCTAAAAGTGGGCATCCTTATCTTGTTCTAGTTCTCAGAAGAAATGCTTTCAACTTCTCCCCATTCAGTATGTTGTCTATGGGTTGTCATATATGGCTTTTATTACTTTGAGGTAAGTCCCTTCTATGAGTACTTTTTGAGGGTTTTTATCATAAATGTTGGATTTTTATCACATACTTTTCCTGCATCTATTGAGATAAGCATGTGGTTTTTGTTTTCAGTTCTGTTCATGTGTTGTATCACATTTATTGACTTGCCTGTGTTAAACCATCTCTCTATCCCTAGTATGAAACCCACCTGATTATGGTTTATTATCTTTTTGATATGCTGATAAATTTGGTAGCTAGTTTTTTGTTGAGAATTTTTGCATCTGTGTTCATCAGGGATATTGATCTGTAGTTTTCTTTTTTTGTTATGTCCTTTCCTGGTTTTGGTATTAGGGTGATAATGGCTTCATAGAATGATCTAGGGGAGAATCCCTCTTTTTCTGTCTTTGAGAACAGTTTCTGTAGGATTGGTACTAATTCTTCTTTGAATTCAGCTGTGAATCCATCTGGTCCTGGACTTTTTTTATTGGTGTTTTTTAAAATTACTGATTCAATTTTGCTCCTCATTATTGGTCATTAAGTATTTCTGTTTCTTTCTGATTTAACACAAGAGGATACTATATTTCCAGGAATTTATTTACCTCCTCTAATTTTTTCTAGTTTGTGTACATAAAGGTGTTCATAGTAGCATTGAGTGATTTTTTGTATTTCTGTGGTATAGGTTGTAATATCTCCAATTTCATTTCTAATTGAGCTTATTTGAATGTTGTCATTTCTTGATCACTGTCACTAATGATCTATCCATTTTTGAAATCTTTTCAAAGAACCAGATTTTTGTTTCATTTATCTTTTGTATAGTTTTGTTTTTTTCCAATTTCGCTTGGCTCTCTTCTTATCTTTGTTATTTCTTTTCTTCTGCTGGGTTTGGTTTTAATTTGTTCTTGTTTCTCTAGTTCTTTGAGCTGTGACCTTAGATTGTCTATTTGTGCTCTTTCAGACATTCTGATGTAGACATTTAATGCTATGAACTTTCTTAGCACCACTTTGGCTGTATCCCAGAGGTTTTGATAAGTTGTATCGATATTTTCATTCATTTAAATAAATCTTTAAATTTCCATCTTGATTTTGTTAACCCAAAATTATTCAATAGCAATTTATTTAATTTTCATGTATTTATATAGTTTTGAGCCTTTTGCAGTTGATTTTCAGTTTTATTCCACTGTGGTCTGAGACGATACTCAATATAATTTTTATTTTCTTAAGTTGATTGAGACATGTTTTGTGGCCTGTCATATGGTGTATCTTGGAGAATGTTCCATGTGTTGATGAGAAAAATGTATATTCCACAGTTGTTGAGAAGAGTGTTCTAAAAATATCTGTTAAGTCCATTCATTGTAGGCTATAGTTTAAGTCCATCGTTTCTTTGTTGCCTTTCTGTCTTGATGATCTGTTCTGTTAGTGGAGTATTGAAATCACCCACTATTATGGTGTTGCTGTCCATCTTATTTCTTAGGTCTAGTAGCAATTGTTTTATAAACCTTGGAGTTCTAGTGTTAGGTACATATATATTTAGGATAGTAGTATCGTCCTCTTAAACTAATCCTTTCATCATTATATAGTGTCCTTCTTTTCTTTTTTTCTTTTCTTTTCTTTCTTTTTTTTTTTTTTTTTTGAGACAGCGTCTTGCTCTGTCGCCAGTCTGGAGTGCAGTGGCAGGATCTCAGCTCACTGCTACCTCTGCCTCCCAGGTTCAAGCAATTCCCCTACCTCAGCCTCCTGAGTAGGTGGGACTAAAGATGCATGCCAACATGCCCGGCTAGCTTTTTGTATTTTAATAGAGACAGGTTTCACTGTTAGCCAGGATGGTCTAGATCTCCTGACCTCGTGATCTGCCTGCCTTGGCCTCCCAAAGTACTGGGATCACAGATGTAAGCCACCGTGCCAAGCCCATATTTTTCTTTGTGTTTTTTTTGTTTTGTTTTGTTTTTTAAATATTAACTGTTGTTACTTTAAACTCTGTTTTATCTGATGTAAGAATAGCTACTCCTGCTCACTTTTGGTTTCCACTTGTATGGAAAAGACTTTTTCTGCTCCTTTACCTCAAATTGATGTGATTCCTCATGTGTCATGTAGGTCCCTTGAAGACAGCAGGTATTTGCTTGGTGGTGGTTTTGTCCATTCTGTTATTCAGCGTTTTTTAAGTAGAGCATTTAGATCATTTATATTCAATATTAATATTGAGATATGAGGCACTGTTCTATTCGTCATGTTAGTTTTTGCCTAGATACTTTGTGTGTGTTTTTGTTTGTTTGTTTTTGTTTTTTATAGGCCCTATGACATTTATGCTTTAGGGAGGTTCTATTTTGGTACATATTGAACTTTTGTTTCAAAGTTTAGAACCCATTTTAGCATTTCTTGTAGTGCTGTTTTGGTAGTAGCAAATTCTCTATTTGTCTGAAAAAGACTTTATCGCTCCTTCATTTATGTAGCTTAGTTTTGCTGGATACAAAATTTTTGGCTAATAATTGTTTTGTTTAAGGAGGTTAAAGATAAGACCCTGAACCTTTCTAGCTTATAAGGTGTCTGCTGAGAAACCTGTTATCTGATAGGTTTTCCTCTATAGGTTACCAGATGCTTTTGTCTCAAGCTCTTAAGAGTCTTTGTTTCATCTTGACATTAGATAGCCTGATGGCTATGTGCCTTGGTGATGATCCTTTTCCAAAAATTTCCCAGGGGCTCTTTGACCTTCTTGTATTTGGATGTCTAGATCTCTAGGAAGGTCAGGGAAGTTTTTCTCAATTATTTCCTCAAATAATTTTTCAATCTTTTAGACTTCTCTTCTCCCTCAGAACAGCAATTATTCTAAGGTTTGGCTGTTTTACATAATCTCATATTAAAAACTTTGTTCATTTTTTAAAAAATATGTTTTTGTCTGATTGGGTTAATTCAAAAGCCTTGTGTCAAGCTCTGCATTTTTTTCTTGTTTCTTCTACTTTCAATAATAGTTGATTGTTGAAATTTTTTGCTGCGTTTTGTATTTCCCTAAGTATGTCCTTCATTTCCAGAAATTCTGATTTTTTTAATGATATCTGTTTCCTTGGATAATGTTTCATTCATTTCCTGAATTGTCTTTAAAAATTTTTAAAGTTGTTTTTCACCTTTCTCTTGTATCTCCTTGATTACCTTAATAATCAACCTTCCAAATTCTTTATTTGGTATTTCAGAGATTTCTTCTTGGTTTAGAGTCATTGCTTGGGAGTTAGTGTGATTTTCTGGGCATGTTACCAGGTCCCTGTTTTATCATATCACCAGAATTACTTTTCTGTTTTCTCCTCATTTAGGTAGACTGTTTCTTCAAATTATTCTTGAATTTATTTTTTATTGAACTTTAAGTTTTTTTCTCCTCTTAAGAATCTAATTTTAATGCTTACAGTTTATTTTAGCCTAATTTAATTATTGGTGCTTTTAGGGGTAAAGACTATGAGTTCCTTAGTTACAGTGAGTCTTTGTGTGCTGGCTGTCTTAGATGTTGATTGTATAGTTATGCATTTGGTGTGTGGGCAAGCTCACTGTCTCCTATGGGGTTAGAATGGCAGGGATCTCTTGCAGCTTACCTCATTCTGTCATGGTGTACCCTTTATTTTTTCCCCAGTATTTTATTTACTGAGTTGATGATTCAGGAAATAGGGGAGATATCTTTGGGCAGGCACTGGTTGTAGCTGAGGCACATGGGCAGAGGTCCCAGCCTTGATGAAGGTGCCTGGAGGAGCTCTCAGTTAGATATGCTGAGGTACTATCAGCATGAAGGTTGGGAGCTCAGGCAGGCCTGTAGGAAAGTTATCCACCTCACAGCTTCACTTCTGTCCCGTGTTCCAGCTATTCGAATCAGACAGGCACTCTTCTCTGCTGCAGTAATGTTGATCTTTCAAATAGGAAGGAATTGTGACTGCCTGAATCTGGAAAATGTTCCTCCTGTGGGACTGCAATCACCCTGAATTGTTCCAGGAAGGCTGTTTATGGGTGCATTCATGCTTCTTTCCCATGGGAGAAGCCCCAGCTGCGTTTGCAGTGGTGTACTGGGGGAAGAAAAGGATCCCTTCTCCAAGACCTTTCATAATAGCAGAGGCTGCCTGCCTGTTGGGTTAGAGGTGGGGACTTTCCTGACTATGCCCAGCATTGCAATTTTGTCTCTGACTTCCCACCAGCAGAAAGATCTTGGACAGAGGGCTTACCATTCATATTCTTTTGTCCCACAGGGTATTCCCTTGTTATGATGCTCTTCCCCTCCCCCTAAGAGTGAGACTTCCTGAGAGCTGAACTGCAGTGATTGTTATTGCTTTTCTGGGTCTAGCCACCCAGTGGGGCTCTCAGGCTCTGGGATATAGTGCTGGGGAAAGTCTGCAAAAGATCCAGTGATGTGATCTGTCTTCATGTCTCCAAATAGTAGATACCAGCACCTGCTCTGACAGAGGTGGCAGGGGAGTGACTTAGACTTTGTAAAATTCCTTAATTGTAGATGGGTTTAGTGTGCTGGCTTTCTCCAATTCTGGTTATGCTAGCAGTGAACTTGTCATGTGGACAGACTCAGGACCTCTGGTTCGCCAAGGTGTTGCAGGTAGTGCTGTTAGGTGAGATCTTGCAGCCACTTCCTCCTTCCTGGGAATGGTGTTATCCTTTCCAGAAGTGTTGTAATGGCCTGAGTTGTTTAGCCTCCAGCCATGTGGTGGTGCTTTCAAGAGAGAACCAGCTGCACTATTAGCAGTGAGATTTGAGTTTTCTCTAAATTGGCTAGGGAAAGTATTCTGGTTTCTCGGGTGATAGGCAGGTCTATAAAGCTTTCAAAAGTTTATATCCTGTGTGTTCAGCCACTAGAACAGGTAGAGAAATAGCATCATGTAGGGACAGGATTAGGTAGATCTGAGCTCTGACTCTCCTTGGGTTCTGCCTGCCATGGACACTGTGGAGAATGGGTGTGGTCCTCAGGCCACTGCAGTAATGTTCCTGAAGGGAGTATAACTGCCTCTGTTGTGCAAAAGAGTTCACAAAGGGACTGGGAAGTAGTGGACAGCAGTCTCGCCAAGCTCCCATGCAGTTGGCAAGGCTAGTCTCACTCCTGCAGTGTCCCACTAACAGTGCCAGCTGCAGATCTTGGTACTCTGTACACAGAACTCAGAGCTGCCCCAGACCACAGGCTTTCCCTCACAGAAAGCAAGAACAGCAGCTTTCAGGCCACGCCCACCCCATCTGCTCATAAGGCTGGCCACCCAGCTCCTGTCTGCCACAGACTTCCCTCTTGCCCCTGGGTTCTGTTCAAGGGAGTTCGTCTCCATCAAAATTATATCGTAAATTTCAGTTGAGAACTTCTTTCACCCTACGACTCCTCCCTATGTTCACTGGCTGACTTTCCCAAGGGCCCCTGGGCTTGACTGGAGATTGGGAATGCTGGCAAGTCTCTTCCCACTGCTGCTTCCCTGGGCTTGACTGGGAATGCTGGCAAGTCTCTTCCCACTGCTGCTTCTACATTTGTATTTCACACTGCTCCCAAAATCCATTCTGGTTCTTGATTGGGTTAAGTAAGGCCTTCCCCCATGCATGGTTTGGATTTTCAGATTCCCTAGTGTGGGTGTATGCTTAGGTGCTTGCTCTTCCTCTCTCACGCTCTGAAAACGTAGTTTTTCACCTGTCTCACGAATTAGGCTGCAGCCTGCAGTTTCTTTGAAAGGATTTGTGGATTCTTTTAGTTTTCCTGGTAAGTTCCCATGATGTGATCTCTCTTCATGTCTCCTAACAGTAGATACCAGCACCTGCTCCGATGGAGGTAGCAGGGGAGTGGCTTAGACTCTGTGAGATTCCTTGATTGTAGACGGGTTTAGTGGTTCTTGGAAAAAAAAAAAATTCACAGTGTGAATCTCTACCCACGATTCTGTCCTTCAAGTGCAAGAGGCATACTGGTACTGTCTCCTATATGCTGTCTTGAAAAAATAGAAAGGCAACCCTCTTTTAAAGAATTGTTAAGGCATGTTTGGAAAATGAGCCTTGGAATCAGTAAAATGGGGCACATTCCTCTGCTTATTCTACATTCCTTCTTGCACAGCTTAGAGACAACCTAAACTCACCATGCCACGACAGAATATTTAGCTCATTAACCCCTGAAATTTACTCCTACTCAGTTTTCCCCAAGATCACTCATTAGACATATCATGTTACCAGTCACTCGGGCAAAACAAATAAATAAGCTGTTTTAAATTTCCCGTTTCTTTAACACCCCAAATTGAACTTAGCCATAAGTCTTGTCAGTTCTTCATTATTGAATATTTCCCAGCTGTCTGTTTCCTACTCCACTACGTTCTCTTTACAACAGCATCACCTCTTGTCCAAAGAGTCAATGAGTCTCCCTGTTTCTATTCCTTAACACTGTCTTTAAATCTTAAATAAGATCATGGTCCTCTCTACTTCACAAACTTTTCGATGGTTTACGCTACACCAGTAATTAAAGCCTAAGTCTTTCCACTGATCAGAACCCCACATGGATGGGCCCTGCTAATTTTCCCATCTCATGTATCATTCTACCCCTGCTACATCGGCTTTCTTACTCTTTCTCAGCAAGGACAGGCCACTTCCTTCTTCATCCTACAGAGCCTTTGCAATTGCTTCCACTTCTTCCTGGAACACTCCAATACCACCTCTAGGCAAAGCACTTTCTTCTTTTTTTTTTTTTTTTTTTTTTTTGAGACAGAGTCTTGCTGTGTCACCAGGTGGGAGTGCAGTGGCATTATCTCAGCTCATTGCAACCTCCACCTCCCACGTGCAAGCGAACTCTTCTGCCTCGGCTTCTCTGGGACTACAGGCATGCACCACCATGCCCAGCTAACTTTTGTAGTTTTAGTACAGACAGTGTTTCATCATGTTGGCCAGGATGGTCTAGATGTCCTAACCTCGTGATCCTCCCACCTTGGCCTCCCAAAGTGCTGGGATTACAGGCATGAGCCACCAGTCCTGCCTGCCTGCCTTCTTTACTTCTATTCCCATCTCTGTGCACCAGTTCCCTTGGTCAGAGAAGCTATTATTGTCCATTTTACCTAAATAGTACATTTCCCCCTCAGCCAGTTTCTGACTTCTTTCTCTGCTTTATTTCCTAAACGAAAAACTTATTTTCACTTGGGATTATGTTGCATATCTCTACTTTTATTTGTATGATTTTTCTGAGAATGTAAGCTGCCCAAGTGAAGTCAAAGTTTTGATCCATCTTAATTACGTCCACAACAGTGGCTGGCACACAGTCAAATCTGAGTGTTTATTTAATGAATAAATGCACACTGATCCAGGGGCAGAAGAATGTGGGTCTAAATCTTGGCTGGCTGCTTTCCATGTTGTGGTTGTTCTTATTAACTTTGTTTCTCATCTGTTAAATGGGAAGATTATACTTAGTTCACACAGTTTTGGTAAAAAGTTCTTAAAAGATTTTGGTTATGAAGTGTTATATGTAGTACAGAAGAACTAAAAAATGTCAGTTTTTTAAATTTTATTTGTAATTTCTTTATAAGGTAGAAATGATAAATTGTTACTTGCTACTGTTATACAAGTTGAAACTACCATCAAATGGAATAATGAGGGGACTTTGAATACTCATTTATGAAATACAAAGCTTTTTATTTTTCCACACAGGAAGTGTCAAGGAAAACTAGAAAATGTGATTCTTCATTTCTTAAGTAATTGGTCCTTTCTTCAAACAATCAAGAGAAAAAGAGTTTTACCTTATTTTTTATTCTAGGTAATCATAAAGAACATGTTTAGGTAATATGAAGATACAAATAATTTTCTACTGAAGTCGGGAAAAGAGCCAGCCAGAAGTTCATAATTTTGAGGCATCATGATATTTTGTTCTGTTTCCCCATAGCTTGGTCCTTAAAAATAAAAAGAGACTTACATAATAGCAGGATTGAGACAAGCGGATTAAGGTAAAGAAATGCGTCAATCAAATCACATTTATTTTAAATGTGCCAGACAGGCCTCCAGCCTCCACAGTTTTTCCCTATCAACATCTCACATTTGGCTAAACTCCATTGTTAGAAATGGACTCCCTTGGGAATTTCAAATACTTATTTGGTTTAACATTGCAAATCAAATTAGAATACAGTTTCTTTCTTTCTCTCTTCCTTTCCTTTCCTTTCCTTTCCCTTTCCTTTCCTTTTCCTTCCCTTTTCCTTTTCCTTTTCCTTTCCTTTCCTTTCCTCCTTTCTTTTCCTTTCTTTCCTTCTTTCTGTCACTCTCCTTCCATCCCTTCCTCCCTTCCTTCCTTTCTTCCTTCTTCTCTTTCTCTCTCTCACACAGTGAAGAGTTCTGTATTTATTTGATCATATCCAAGCCTGATTGCTTGGAAAGAGATAAGTGAATATTAGCATTTCTGCTTATCTTTATTTTTACATTTGTTTATATTTTGCTTATTTTATAGCTTCAATAATTTTGAAATATATAAATTATATAAAATATTAAAATGTACATATTATATAATATATAGATATATACTTAATAAGGAGCATATAAAAATTTGGAACTATGTAATTACATACATAGGTAGCACATGGTAAATATACATTTTATTTATCGACAGAATAAAATCTGAACTCCTTTATAATGCATTGAATAAAACCATCAATTGACTTTTTTTTCCCTTCTGCAAATTTTTTCACTTAAATAAAATAGCACTGAAGTGTTTTGAGTACCTGCACACTTGCTGTAGTCTTATGCCTCTCTGCATTTGCATCTCTAGGTTCTTGGCCTGGAAACTTTTTCTTCTCTGCTTACAAATTCTTACACCAAACATCAATTGAACCTCAGCTTCTTTGGGAAGTGCTCCTTGACTTTTTAAACAGCTTTATTGAAATATAATTTACACACCATAAAATTCACATATTTAAAGTGTACAATTCAATCTTTTTAGTACATTTAGAGTTGTGTCCTCGTCACTACCATTTAATTCCAGAACATCATTATCCCAAAAGAAACCCTTGGCCTATTAACAGTCACTCTCCATTCTTTCTGATTTGAAAACGTTCTGCACCCACGGTAATCAAAACAGTGTAGTAGTGAGATAAGGATAAAGGTATATCATACATATTTCAATTCTATGTAATTGAGGGGCCAGAAATAAATCCTTTCGTGTATAGTTCAGTGGTTTCCAACAAGGGAACTATGACAATTAAGTGGGGAAAGGACAATCTCTTTAGAAAAACTTTACTGGTGTTAATTGGATATCCACACTCAGAAGAATGAAGTTGGATGGCAGCTTCATATATTACACAAACATTAATTTAAAATAGATTATGGATCTAAATGGAAGCCCATTTGTTTTGTAAATGTACTATCAAGAAAGTGATAAGGCTGGGTGTGGTGGCTCATCTATAATCCCAGAGCTTTGAGAGGTCAGGGCATGAGAGTCACTTGAGTTCAGGAGTTTGAGATCAGCCTGGGTAACATAGGAGACCTGCCATTACAAAAAAAAAACAGAACCAAAAATTCAGCCTACCTACGCTGAGGCTGAGATGGGAGGATCATTTCAGCTTGAGCTTGGAAGTTCAAGGCTAAAGTGAGCGATGACTGTGGCACTGCATTCCAGCCTGGGTGACAGAACGAGATCATATCTTTAAAGAAAAAAAAAAATTGAAGAGAACCTACAGAATGGGAAAACATATTTGAAAATCTTACAACTGACAAGAAACTTGTATCTAGAAAACAAAATAACTCTTCAATGTGATACTTAATGTGATAATAAAAAGTAAATAACCCAAGTAACGTGCAAACAATTTGAAGAGACATTTCTGCAAATAAGTTACCGAAATGGCCAATAAACACATGAAAAGATGTTCAACATCATTAGCCATTAGGAAAATGCAAATCAAAACCAGAAGATAGCTCTTCATAGTCACTAAGTAAGTGTTGAAAGGGTGTGAAGAAGCTACTATATGCTGACCCTAAAAAAATACTGTCAGATAAAACTAAGCAGAATACAAAGCAGAAAACTTTAATGAATAGAATGTACCTCACATAAGTGTGTTTTCTATATTTTGAGTCTAACTTGCTCTTTAGAACTCAAGTTTCCAGAGACTTTTTAGAGAATGTCATCATTTTTGACTGGGCATTGTGGCTCATGCTTGTAATTCCAATATTTTAGGAGGCTGAGATGGCAGGATAAATTGAGTCTAGGAGTTTGAGACCAGCCTGGGCAACGTAGGCTCCATCTCTAAAAAAAATAAATAAAAAAGGAAAAGTAAATACAATAAAATATATCATGATTATTTTAATGAAGTCAGCTGTGCAAATTCTTTTCTATTCAACCAGAAAAAGATCTGTACCCACAAATTTGCTATAGTCAGGCTTACATATCGTAGTGTTTATGCACAAACGTGTTGGTTCCTCATATCTATTCAGAGTGCACTTTTTGCTGAAATACAGTGACAATGTTGTCCTTCAAACTTTATCATCACTCTGACTCTCAGTGCCATTCCTCCATTACCCTAAATCATCTTCTCTCTTTGCCTTTTACTTCGACCTGAATCCATTTTCAGGAAAGCTTGTTGATAATCGCTTACAAATGTTAGTCTCTGTGCTTATTCCCCAAGGGGATTGGAGTTTTCAGTTATTTCTTAAAACCTGACTGAGTCTCAGCAAAGCAGTGGTGGAAAAGTTTGAAGGCCAATGCCTCAGCAAGTCCATCATGTGGACCACAAGCTTGTCCACTTAATCATAACCATGATCTTACCCTCCTCACAAGTCTGAGGATATCTTCTGTTAAAACGCATGTGCTGAATGAAGAGACCCCCCCCACACCCCCAAAAGGCTTCGTGTGGTGCTTACCCGGGTGTGGGCAAGCTGAGTCTGAAAAGGGAATCACAGAAAGGCAGTGGGATAGGAGTTTGTTTTATAGATTTGGGTGGGCAGTGGAAAGTTATAGAAATTACAGTTTAGGGTGGTTTTTTGCAAGCTGGGAGGGGGTTGTAGGGTGTGGAGTCACAAGGTTAACCAAGTTCGGTTACAAAGTCCAATGGCCTTATCAATTAGGGTGGGAATAAGGAAAAATAGAGAATATCTCAAAGCTAAGTGGGCGCTGCAGGGGTGGATTCTTTCTTCCTCTTTTCCTGGTCTTCCACTTACTTCAGATTTTCCAGGAACTCATCTGGAGTGTCCCTGCAGGGCACAGAGGTTAACATGGTGTCCATGGCGCTGTCAGCCCAAAAGACCTTACATTCCTGTCTTTTTACATTAGTAATATAAAGGAATAAAATGAAGAGTGGAGGGCAGTGGAATATTAGGAAGGCTGGCAAAGAGGGGTGATGGAGCAATGTTTCCCAGGGCTTCTACAAGTGGGATTGGGGGCAGCACTGAAACCAAAAAATGGAAAGAATTTAGACTGCTGGGAGATTTCGGGGCAAGGGGTGATATTGTCGGGTTGCTAGAAGGAGCATTTGTCATATTGACTGGTTATCGCTTGTATATGATTTTGTAGGAATTGAGAGATTAATCAGAAAACAGAGTCCAAATAAGAGAAGGAGAAAAATATCAGAGGACTAAAGAACTGGAAGAAGCCATGATGCCCAGTTAGAGTTTCCAGCCAGGTCCAGAATAACCATTTGCCCGATTAGCGAGCTTTTGGGCTCTGTATTTTAATTTATTGATGGCATCATATAGTTTACAGAAAAACAATATCCTTCATTTAGGAATAGGCAAAGACTTCCTTTTTCAGCAGTCAGTAAATCAAGACCTCTGTGGTTTTGGAGGACAACCGCAGTTAGGGAATTTACTTGAGTTTGAAGAAGGGATATAGTGATTGAGTTAATTCTGCAATGCTAGCAGAAAAATCATTAGAGAGGCTGCGGAAGGTAACAGTTGAAGTGGTAAGGCCTGCTATGTCTGGCCGAGTGCAGTAATCATTCCTAACCCTACAATTAAGGGGATCAATGGAGTGGCCTGCTTCTGTTGTCAGGACCACAAGGGGAACAGGGAGGCTTTTGCCTCCATTGGCAAACTGAATTTTGGGAGTAAGAAAAACTAGGGTACGAGTGCCTGTCCAGTTGGTAGGAAGGCAGATGTAAGAAGAGGAACCACAGAGGCAAAAAAAAGTCCTTGGCTTAGACAGAACTGGAAGTGTAAACTGAAAAGGTGAGAAAGTGTTCTGGGGGGGCTGGGGTCTTATACCCAGATACCAATGAAACAAGCAAGGGCTGTGGCTGTTAAAGGTTGTAGTGGAGTTTGGTAGGGTAACTGTGTGGATGGAGAGCTTTTCTCCATGGTGTATGAGGAAGCGTGTGGTATTTATAAGTAAGCATTTACTTTCATTAACAAGATTGAGTATGAGCAGAGAATGGGAGCGAGATGAAGAGTGAGTATAAAAGAAAGGAAGACAACTTTATTGGGGTGGAAGAATTAGTTCCCTGACACTGAAGATTATCCACTCTAAGAATTAAGGGTGGCAGCCTGAGGGTAAAACCATGAAATATCAGCTATAATTGCCTAGAGGAAAAGTATAAACTGGCAACTTAAGCAAAAGCAGGGCATGTAAAAGTAAAATTGAGTAGAGTTACACAGAAAATAATACTTTCTGAGGTGTGGTTTAAGTAGTAGGGGCAACTGTATTAAATAGCGGTGTTAGGGAAAAGATACCTAATGAAAGTAAAAAGGTATGATTAGTTTATATAGGGTTACTCTTCCAATTCAGGGATACAGGTGAGTTTAAGAGAAGTGGGGGAGAGTACTTGAGACTTCCAGGAGGAGGCGGAGGAGTCGGTCCTATTGTCTGATGGACATAGCTTTATCCTGGAATGATGGACCCACTGGGGAGGGTCTTGTAGACAGACAGGAGTTGGGGTGCTATAGACGACCAGGAAGGGTCCTGTCCACCGAGGTTGCCCAGGGGTTAGGCTTTTAACTAGGTGGGTATCTGGAGTGGGTAAGAGGAAATTAGCAGCCTGGCAGATTTCATGTCTGGCCTGTTGGAGGACTGGAATATCATCACCAAGAGGACTGGTGTCTGGAATAAGGTTATGCCAAGCAGAAAAGTGCAGCTATATAGGAATTCAAAGGGGATATACCTTGTGGGTTCTTTAGGACTGGCCCGAATCCTGAGTCCTCTGCAGTGGATAACTCCAGCCTTGGCTGGGAGGACAGTGGCCTTAAGGAGGGCCTTTAATAAAGGGGCATTGATAATAGCGGACCCTTGTGTGGTGTGAAAACCTCTTTTTGCCCATATGGCAGCATGGTGGTGTAGGGTGTGGAAGGCTTATTTAGAGTCAGTGTAGATATTAACATGTAGTCCTTTGGCAATAGAGCATGAGTTTCAATAAATAGTGAATCGAGTTGGAGGAGGTGAGGGGTGGAAAGTAAGTGTGTAAGGTGTGAAGAGGAAACTAAATTTTGGAGGTTGTGAGAGCTATAGAGGATAAGTGGGGCATAGCCTGTGATTCTGAGTGATTCTAAGAGTTATCGGGGCGGCAGCTGCTGCCACGTGTAGGCAAGAGGGCCAGCCCAGGACTAAGTTGTTTGGATAAAAAGGCTACAGGTCGTGGGCCTGGCTCCTGTGTAAGAATTCCAATGGCACAGCCTTTTATTTTTGCTGTGTAGAGATAGAAGGGTTGAGAGGAGTTGAGGAGCGTGAAAGTAGGGGCAGTCTCAAAGGCCTTTTTTAGAGAATGGAAGGAAGAATGGGGGTAGGATTTTTGGTCAATGGGGTCAGCTAAGTTTCCTTTTGTAAGTTCATAAAGTGGTTTGGTTAGGGAGGCAAAACCTGGTATCAAAGGCAAATGTATCCTATAATGCCTAGGAAGGAGAGAAGCTGTTGTTTAGTGGATGGGGTTGAGGTTTGGGAAATTAACTGGTTATGGTTGGCAGGGAGAGCATGTGTCTGCTGGTCAAGGATTATAACAGATGGGGAAGATATTTGGGCTTTAGAAAAAAGTGTTTTTGAGGTCAAGAACAGAATAGTGAGTTGTGGAAGGGTATGGAAGATAGGAGGGCATAGGGTTTTGGTACAACCAGGTGGATAGGAAGTACAATCTGATTGAGGTAGACGTTTTGGACTAATCTGTAGAATTTGTCTGGTTTTTTGGACAGGTAGGATAGGGAAATTGTAAGGAGATCTTGTGGGAATTAAAAGGCCATGTTGCAACAGATGGGTGATAACAGACTTTAGGCCTTTTAAAGCCTGTTGGGGGATGGGGTACCGGTGCTAAGCCAGGTAAGGCTGGTTAGGTTTTAAGGGGATGATGTGGGGTGAGTGACTTGCAGCAATGGATAGGGAAGTAGTGTCCCACACCCTAGGATTAAGCTGGGGGACATAAGGGGAGCTATTAAAGGAGGTACAGGTTTGGGAAGGCTGGTGGCAATGAGATGTGGCTGTAGCCCAGGAATAATTAAAGAGGTAAGTAATTTTGCTAAGATATCTTGGCCTAACAAGGAAACTGGACAAGAGGGGATAATTAGGAAAAAATGTGAGAAGGAGTGCTTGCCTAATTGATACCAGACTTAGGGGGTTTTCAGAGGCCTGGAGGCCTTTCCATCAATCCCACAACAGTATGGAGGCCAAGGAAACAGGTCCTTGAAAAGGAGGCAACGTGGTGTGGGTGGCCCCCATGTTAAGAAGGGGTTGGACTTACCCTCCACCTAAGAGTTACCCAAAACTCGGCATCCGTGATGCTCTGGGGGGCTTCCAAGATGTTCGAGCAGCATCAGTCTTCAGCCGCCAAGCTGAGGAGATCTGGTAAAAATTCAGTCCTGGGAGCTTCGGGTTGGAGCTCCATGAGCTCTGGGAGCAGAGACATGCATCGGACATTCTGACTTTCCATGGGGGCCCCCCGCACAGATGAGGCAGGCTTAGGAGGAATCCTGGGCTGAGAGTATTCCTTGGCCCAGTGGCCAGGTTTCTGACATTTGAAGCAAGGTCTGGGAGGGGTGGCTGGATGCTGCAGTCTGGGCGCTTTGAAGTCTTTGTGAGTCGGTGGTGTGGCTGGGGTTTGTGTTATGGCAGAGGCAGGCATTTGTAATTCTGGGATGCGCTGCCACTGGGTAGCTTTTTTCCTATTAATGAACACCTTGAAGGTGAGGTTGATTAATTCCTGCTGTGGGGTTTGAGGGCAAGAATCTAATTTCTATAGCTTTTTGTAATGTCAGGGGCTGATTGGGTGATAATGCATATTAAGCATTTCTCAGGGGTAAGAGTAGAAGGAATGACATTTAAGTCACTCCAGGTGAGATTATAGGACTGGATTAAGTATCAGAGAATCTGATGAAAAGGATCCTAATTGTTAGCCGATTTGGGAAAGGTCGAATAAAGAGAAAGGAATGTGCACCCTTAACTATACCTTCGGCTCCAGCCACTTCTTGAAGGGGGAATTGTTGGTCGGGGCAGAGGAGTTAGCCGCAGCACTGAACTGTAAGCCAGACAGAGTATGAGGTGGGGAGGTGACAAGAGAGGTATAAGGAGATGGGTTTTGGGCAGAGGAAGAGGAGGGAAGCTCTGGGTGGGGGTGGTTAAGTCTTGGCTTATGGCCTGGTTTGAACAGGTAGGGAGGAGAAAGTCAGAAAGGTTGATGGACAAGGAGGATTCTGGGTTGCCGGCAGAGGCAGGAGGGGCAGAAAGAAGGGAGAGAAGGAAAATTTGAAAAAGTTGCATTGAGAGCAGAGATTAGGGTGGGATTGGTGTGTAAAAAAAAAATGCCTGGACATAGGGAATTTCAGACCATTTGCCCATTTTATGACATACGTTTTCTAGATCCTGCAGGATGGAAACATCTAAGGAATCTTTTTCTGGCCATTTAGAGCCATTGTCCAATTTATATTGTGGCCAAGCGGTATTGCAGAAGGAAATAAGATGCTTAGGTTCTTGGTCAGGTGATAGCTGGAGGGGTTTGAGGTTTTTAGAATGCAGGCTAAGGGAGGGGAGGGAGGAATGGAGGGCGGGAGGTTGCTCATAGTTTAAGAAGAGTGGCAGAGACGAGGAAAGTGAATGCTCGACCAAGCAACTTAGCAGGCATCCCAGACTGAATCTTGGTCTGAACCTGGGATGAATCGGTCAAAGAGGACATCCTCCGCATTGCTCCGGCACCTATGAGTGCCAGTGAGTGACCAGAGCAGATGTCTCCGTAATGATCAGTCACTTAGGGAAGACTGTCTTCTCAGTTCTGTGACCTATGTACAATTTTTTTTCTGGTCATGAACCTCACAGGAGGTCCTGTCTTTCTTGTCTCTGCTGAAAGGAAGATGAAAATGAAACTGAAAGGAGAAGGAAGCTGAGAAGTAGTGAGAAGTGCTAAAGAGAAGAGTTGAGGCAAATCGCTTATCTGATCTGAGGATGGTGAGTGGGTCTGTGGTCTGGTCTGATGAACCTAGGTCAGAGGTAGGTCTCTTCATGGAGAAAGCCCAAGGAGAACAGGGATGGGGAGTTTGGTCTCCCGTAGGAGTTCCCCGGTCCCTCGTTTCAGCACCAAATGTTAAAATGTGCATGCCGAATGCAGAGACCCCCAAATAGGCTTTGTGTGAGCAACATGGCTGTTTATTCACCTGGGTGGGGGCAGGCTAAGTCTGAAAAGGGAGTGAGCAAAGGGGTGAGATAGGAGTTGGTTTTATAGGTTTGGCATGGGTAGTGGAAAGTTACAAAAGTTACAGTTGAGGGCATTTTTTTTTTTTTTTTTTTCAAGCTGGGAGGAGGTCATAGGGGGTGGAGTCACGAGGTTGACCAAGGTTGGTTACAAAGTCCAGTGGCCTTATCAATCAGGATGGGAATAAGGAACAATAGAGAATGTCTCAAAGCTAAGTAGGTGCTGCAGGGATTGATCAGTTCTTCTCTTTTCATGGTCTTCCAGTTACATCAGATTTCCCAGGAACTCATCTGGAGTGTCCATGCAGGTCACAGAGGTTAACATGGGGTTTCTGGCGCTGTCAGTCAGCCTAAAAGACCTTACATCTTCAAATACTAAATATTTTGGAGCTCTCTGGCACAGAATTGGGAAGCCAACATCAACAAAAACATTCTGCAGAGAAAGGCAGAAATACTTCATTAGATGAGATCTTTCGCTCCACGCTCAGCAAGCACGCAGCTCAAGGACATCTAAATCTGTGGTACATGGAATATGATTTATTCTTAAGCTTGAGTCAAATAGTACTTAAATATTTCTATTTGTTCTTATATGTGGAGTGTATATCCATGTTTTAAGAATGAATCTTGGGTAAATTTGTTCAACTCTCGGAATCTTAATCCAGTAACAGGCGTAAGTCACATGAGCAATGACCAGTTACAAAAGCAAGCAAAACGACAATCACGCAACATGCTTAAATTAGCTTACTCTCTGTCTTTCGGCTTATTACAGTCACTTTTCTCAAAAGTATGATCTTGAAAGCTGGCTAAGGCAGATTTATCTCCTTAGATTAAAGGGATCGTGGTCCTTATTTTGGGGATTGTACACAGAGGAGAAATGCTTAACAAAATATCCCATTCACATTTATCTCCTGCAGTCTGCACTCTGCAGTGAGCTTGTGTAGTGATTGTCAGCTCTGGATGGTCATGCACTGACAGAATGATATATGGAAGTTCCATGTCAGCAGAGTAGCATCTGGAGAAAACGTCCAGTCTGCCTCTATTTACGGGGATTCTGACACAGGCATCTCTTTCCTTTTACTTGACGCTTTCCTTTGCATAGACTCTACTTGTTTGTTTTAGATAAACCTTGTATCAATAAGAACATAAATAACTTTGGAAAAAGAAAACAAAATGCCAGAGGACTTACTGAAAACGAAACTTGGCCTCCTAAAGGAAAGTTAATCCACTTAAGTGTAAATAGCCACTATTGATTTGGGCATTGACTGAGTCAGTGGATAAATATCCGATACTGGTTATGGAGAAACACAGTAATATCTACCATTTATGAAGCAGCTATTGTGGATTTTATGTGGTAGTAGGAGCTTTTTACGTAATATGAATTATCCCTGTTATCACTACCATCTATCAAAGGCCTCCTATGCATGTGGTCCCGACCTAGATACCACTCACCTGCTGTATTGGTGTAAGAATAGCCTTTAGCTAACCTATTTCACACTGTGCAGCTATCATTTATTTTGTGGCAGTTATATACATGGTATTCTGTTTGATGTTCTACATTTAATATGAGGGTAAAGTAGTAATAACTATAATACTAGGCACTATCTCTTAAATAACCTCTATGTATGTGGCATTATGCTAAGTTCATTATATATAGGGAAGAAGATAATATTGGTCACCAGATGATGAACATCTGTTTGCTAGGAAATGAGCCAGCGTTGTTCAAACTGGTACATTCAACTTGAGAAAGTTTTACAGTCAAGGAAACTGAGACACAGAGATGTTAAATTCATTTTCCGAAGTCACACAGATAAGTTTAGGGCCTTCCACTGAACTTGAGTGAGGCTGATTCTGCAGCATGATTATGCCCCACTCTGCTGCACGGTGTGTGTGGGGGGTGTGTGTGGGTGTGCGGGCACACACACATGACCACAGTGGACTCACTAATTTTATGCTGCTCTATGCATCTGAAACAAAGGCTCTTGACAAAAGATTCATAATCTCCCAGCTTATCTTTTAAGAATTAACTACAATTACAAGTTGTTTATAGCTAAAAGGGTTCTTAAAAATGGAATCTGATTTATTCAAACTATGATTAAGGTGATAGATTTGATCTTTAACACAATATTTTTTTTGGCCTTCCTCATTCAAGAAAAGGATATTTTTCTCACCTACTTCAATTGTAGAAAATACGAAGCAGAGTTCAGCAGCCAAGAATAAAACAATCATGCCTATTTGTAGGTAAATAAACCACAATTAAAAAAAAAAAGCAAACTGAGGTCAGGCATGATGGCTCACCCTGTAATCCCAGCACTTTGGGAAGCAGAGGCGAGCAGATCACAGGAGGCCAGGACTTAGAGACCAGCCTGTCCAAAGTGGTGAAACCCCGTTTCTAGTAAAACTACACAGATTAACCGGTATAGTGGTGTGTCCCTGTAGTCCCAGCTACTCAGGAGGCTGAGACATAAGAATTGCTTGAACCTGGGAGATGGAGGTTGCTGATTGTGCCACTGCACTTAAGCCTGGGCTACACAGTGAGACCTTGTCACAAAAACAAACAAACCCTGAGTTTCAACAAAGCAAGCCAAGTAAATGGGACACCCACTATTGTCTATAATGAGAAGAAGAATAATAATAAAGACCACAAGCAACTGTGGCTCCTTTGATCACTATCCTTCTTTTATATGGGCTCAGATCTAACCAACAACTTAATTATTTATAGTTAACATGTCTGTGATAATTATGGTGTTGGTATTTTGCCCAGTGATGCATATGAGTACATTCTCAGTACTTCTAGATCATGAAAAGCAAAGAATCTTAAAGATACAAGAATTTGAACTAGCATGTTATTTTGGTAAGGGCTAACATGTAGGATAGTTCAGAAGAGTATTTGCTTAGTTGTTTTTTATCTGTCTTGACTCTTAGAAAATCCCACCTTCCATACCCAGAGACTATCACTCAATGGCTATAAATGTCCAGCATAGTTTTCTGTCCAAGGGTATCAGGAATCCTTCATCTCACATTAGCTTCGGCTACTTGAATTACTTGGGAGGAATCAAGACACAGTGGCAGTGAGGTGGAAGATAGGAAGGGGATGCTTGGAGAAAAAAGCTACTATAGTTTCCCCTCAAATCGCAATTCATAAGTATCCATCTACTCCTAGTTGATGTTTGGATTAAGAGTAATCAGAGTTATTAATGAGTTATCTATGGACTTTTATGACTCATATCTTAGGTATTAAGGAGGAAAAGGAAACTACTATATACAGATTTAGAGCTCCATACTGGTCAATTATGCTTATCAATGTTATATATTATCCTATTACCATTTTAAACTTTTAAAGTATGCCCTAGAATTATATTGAATTTATGAAGGAAGAAATCAAAGATTCGAGAAGTTTAATTGCTTTAAATTCAGAGGGCAAGTAGGTGGATGAGTATGGATTCACAGCCTGGTATAGTTTTCTCAAAGATGACATTTCTACCTCACCACACATATCTTTACAAATAACTTTAGGAAAAATGTAAAAGTTAGCAAAATATTTTTACAGGAATACATTTTTTTTTCTAGCCCCCTTTTCTTCCTTACACAAAATTACCTTGTACTAACTTCCTCACTTGCCTAGGTAATAATCTGATTATTATGTATGCCTCCCTGTAATTGATGTTAAATAATTAGGTACCCTCCACCAAGTGAGGTTACAATCAGAAATTACTTTTTTGCTCAAGAATTATTGAGACTGTAATGATATTTCAATTAAAGAGACTTGAGAAGGAGCTAGAAATTATCCCATGTAGGTGACCAACCACCAACTAAGCATGCCTCACCACCCAGTAGAGGTTCCAGGAAAGCTAGTGCTGTCATTGGCAGTGGAAGGAACTCAGTGTTCAACAGCAGATGGTGACAGTACCACTTTACTTCATGCTCATTGCATTACATTTTATAATAATGCTGTAAATCTTGAACAAAACCCTTTAAAATTACCGATACAAACTACAGATAAAGAGAGGCCAAGAAGGTAGTAGGGTGCAGCTGAAGGTGTATGAAGAGAAGAGTTGAAGTATTTAGCTTGTGACAAAGATTTAGATTAGTATGATTGCTGTTTTCAATTACGAAGTGGCCTGTTTTAAGAAAAAATTGTTAGACCTCTTATTTTTATTTCTCCTTTATTTTGTAGCCCTAGAGAAAAAAATAAGATCTATACATGAAAATTATTAGGTGTTAGATTTGGTTTAATGAAAGCAAGAATTTTCAAATTACTGAAGGTGTCCTAAAATGGAATGAACTGCTTGGTGAGGCAGTAAATTTCCCACCACTGGAAGTGTGTAATGAGGGGCTACATGGTCACTTATTTGGAATTAGTGACTCTGGTTTGAGGGTTAATATAGATGACCTAATCTCCCTTCCCATTCTGAGAGTCTATGATTCGATGTTTGGCTGTGTGTTCCAAGAATGTTTTAGTGTGATTACTATAGCCAGAGCCAAGTTGGTGGATCTGTGACCAACGTGGCAGCCTCTTGATAATTTCTGGTATTTTGTTATAGGTTTCTTTTAGATATATATATATAGATATATAGATATATAGATAGATAGATATCTATATATGTATGTATGTATATATACACACACATATATACATACATACACTTTAATCTCTGGGGTACATGAGCAGAACGTTGCAGGTTTGTTACATAGGTATACACTTGTCATGGTGGTTTGCTGCATCCATCCCCTCCATGATCTATATGAGGTATTTCTCCTAATGTTAACCCTCCCCTATCCCCCTACCCCTGCTATCCCTCCTCTAGTCCCTGCACACCCCAACAGGCCCTGTGGGTGTGATGTTCCCACCCTGTGTCCATGTGTTCTCATTGTTGAACACCCACTTATGAGTGAGAGTATGTGGTGTTTGGTTTTCTGTTCTTGTGTCAGTTTGCTGAAAATTATGGTTTCCAGATTCATCCATGTCCCTGCAAAGGACATGAACTCATCCTTTTATATGGCTACATTGTATTCCATGGTATATATGTGCCACATTTTTTTTATCTGGTCTATCATTGAAGGGCATTTGGGTTGGTTCCAAATCTTTGCTATTGTGAACAGTGCCACAATAAACATACGTGTGCATGTGTCTTTGTAGTTAAATGTTTTATAATCCTTTGGGTATATACCCAGTAATGGGATTGCTGGGTCAAATGGTATTTCTATTTCTAGATCCTTGAGGAAT